>CAWUPM010000699.1:247784-366374 GCA_963924295.1 Dioctria rufipes | reverse complement strand
AATTGATAGACTCTGTTTTCTAATTATCCAATTTAATGTTTATTATTCAAATTATCGCAACAGACTGACTATAGTTAGTTCCCAAGCAAACTTGAGTCGGAATTGATAGCTGTAAATTTAGAGACAATAGAATTTTTGAACTAGTGATTGTGCTAGTGTGGCTACAAATTCGAGTAGAGTTTGCTTGGGTTACATATTTACAAAAGAATGTAGGTATGTACAAATAAATTTTGTTCTAAACTAACAACTAAATTTCTGTAAATGCATATTGGATACAAGAAGACCAAAAAAAAGAATTACGTTATCAGTCTACAGCAATATGATATAAAAGGTTCGGTGAATGCAGATCTTCTATTGATGATGTAAATGTGTTGGATAGGTGCGTTTCAGGTAAGTATCCTGGGTTTTGGCTTGCAGGTGTAAATGGCACCAACATATCGGCCCCCAAGGGCGAGTTTATCGGCCTTCACATCAATGGTGTTGTCTGGAAATATAATTAAAACGACAGGGGGAGTATGATATGTTATGGACAGTAATTGATTAGTAATTTTATAGGTGATTTGACGTTGGATTTAGGTAGGATTCTGGACGGGGTATAGGTAAGAGGCAGAGTTTCGTCACCGGTCTCTTGAGTGTTGAACTTTTAGTACGTATAGTAGCGACTCGTACTAATCCATCATCGCCAGGGTGAGTAGCGACCACTCGCCCTAATAGCCATTTTCCTGGTGGAATTTTTTCTTCTTTAATAAGCACTAAGTCTCCGACTTCCAAGTTTATTGTCTTTTTTGTCCACTTAGGACGTTGTTGTAAACGAGTGCTGTATTCCATCGACCATCTTTGCCAGAAGTGTTGAACAAGACGTTGACACTGCTGCCATCTCGATAAAAGGTTTTCCTTCAAATTCAAGTAGGATGGCTCAGGAACTGATATGGGAGGCTCCCCAATCAAAAAATGACCTGGAGTGAGCGCTTCACAATCTTCTGGTTCGTTGCTTAAGGGACTCAAAGGCCTAGAGTTTAACGTAGCTTCAATTTGGCAGAGAACGGTTGCGAGTTCCTCAAATGTTAACGTTGATGCTCCTATTACTCGTTTAAGATGTCTTTTGGTAGATTTTACCCCTGCCTCCCACAAGCCACCGAAATGAGGAGATGAAGGTGGAATGAAATGCCATGTTGTATTCTCTGTGGTAAAATATGAGGTGATGTGCTCAGGTAATGAGTGCTGCGCTGCCTTAACTGATCTTTTAATTTCTGCATCTGCTCCAAGAAAATTAGTGCCGCAGTCGCTGTATAAATGCAAACACTTTCCTCGGCGAGCTATAAATCGTTTAAAGGATGCTATGAAAGCATTAGTTGTGTAATCCGATACAGGTTCTAAATGAATAGCTTTCGTCACCAAACACACGAACAGACATATATATCCTTTAAATGTCGATCGACCTCTACCCTTAGCTGCACGGATGCTTATTGGACCAGCAAAGTCTACACCGCTGTGTATAAAAGCTCTGCTTGGGTTAATTCTTGGCTCTGGCAAACTGCCCATTAATTGGTTTTGAACGGTTGTATTGTATCTTACGCAGGTGATGCACTTTCGGATTTGCAGCTTGACAAGACTTTGTGCATGCACTATCCAGTAATCTCTTCGCAGAAAAGCAAGAACTGCTTGGATACCTCCATGTAAAGTTACAATATGAGCATAGTTTGCGAGCAATGATGATAATGGATTCTTGCTTGATAAAATAATTTGATGCTTTGTTGACATAGGAAGGTTGGCTGCATGCAATCGCCCGCCAACGCGAAGAACTAAATCATTATCCAAATAGGGGTTTAGATTTATAATTCTGCTCTTCCTTTTAACAGATTTCTTTTGACTCAGTCTTTCAAATTCTGTAGGGAAGTCCATTGCTTGCGCTATTTTACATAGCCGTATGAGAGCTTGATTCGTTTCTGATACCGTAAGGTTGACTATTTTCCTATTTGTGCTTTTCTCCGTGGGTTTATTTCGACTGTTTTGAATAAACCTTAGGCAAAATGCGGTAACGCGGATCAGTTTTGTTAGAGATGAGAAGCGGCTTAGAAGATCGAAGTCGGACGATATTGTAGAAGTATAGCAGAGCTTGGCTTTCTTTTCTTCCACGTCGGTATCTAACAGATCTATTAGTGTAGATGACGGCCATTCTGCCTTGAATTTAGTTAACCAACTCGGGCCCTGCCACCACAGATAGTGCTCCACTAATTGAGATGGGTATACTCCTCGAGTTGCACAATCGGCTGGGTTTTCTGCTGAGACCACATGATGCCACTGGCTTGAATTTAAAACTTCCTGAATTTGGCTAACTCTGTTAGCCACGTAAGTTTTCCAACGAGAGGGATGGCTTCGTATCCAGGCCAGCACAATGGTTGAATCAGACCAGGCATATATACAGGCATCAGGAACATTCATTATCTTTTTTACATTCGCCAAAATCTGCGATAATAGCAATGCTGCGCATAGCTCCAGTCGTGGTAGAGAGACTTGTTTAACTGGTGCGACTCGGGACTTAGCGGTCAGCAGGGACACAGATACTTCACCTGTAGGTGATAAAACACGGGAATATACAACTGCTGCATATGCTTTAGTTGAAGCGTCTGCAAATCCATGAAGCTCCAGCCGAAAACTAGATTGTCTCCATTGCATCCATCTTTGAAGTTTAATTTTGGATAGTTCGGTTAATTCTTCTCTGAACTGAAGCCACTCAGTTTTTAGTGGGTTAGGCAACTGTTCATCCCAACTAAGTCCTAAGAGCCATAGACTTTGGAAGAAAAGCTTGGCTAAAACAATACTTGGAGCTAACCATCCTAATGGATCGAACAGCCGTGCAGTGTCCGACAACAGAGAACGTTTAGTGGGTGGTGAATAAGATTCGGGAAGTTGAATGTTAAATCCAAACTGATCACCTGTAGGACTCCAATAAACACCTAGGGTTTTGACTACTTCTTCTTCGCCGAACACTAGAGGCATTGGATTTTCTCGCTTCTCTGGGGCAATATTTCTAAGAAGCTTTTCGGAGTTCGAAGTCCACTTTCGTAGTTCAAAACATCCTTTATTCAATAAAGAAATTAAATCAGCTTGAAGTTTGAGAGCAGTTGGTTCATCATCGCATCCGAACATCACATCATCCATATAGAAATGATTTCGCAGAATTATAGCCGCTTCAGGATACTCAGATTTGTACAGTTCTGCTAACTCATGCAGGGTTTTTATCGCTAAATAAGGTGCTGCTGAAGTTCCATAGGTAACCGTTAAAAGCCTGTATTCACTAACAGGTTCTGCTGTGTTATCTCGCCATAGTATCCGCTGAAAGTTTGTGTCTTCTTTTGAAACAAGGATTTGTCGGTACATTTTGGTTATATCCCCCGACAAAACAAACCGATGCTTTCGCCAATGCAAAAGGATGGATGACAAATCATTCTGTAGTTTGGGGCCTGTAGCTAAGACATCATTTAGAGATTCACCGCTCGTTGTTTTTGCAGAGCCGTCAAAGACAACCCGAAACTTCTTTGCAGTGCGCACCGCATGATGAGGAAGATAATATAAGGAAGAAGTGTCTTGACGGTTTTCAACTAACTCCATATGACCTAGTGCGATATATTCTGCCATGAATTCGGAATATTCTGCCTTAAGCTTAGGATTAATCCGAAATCTTTTCTCCAAATAATGCAGACGCTTGAGGGCACTTTCCTTCGAGGTGCCAAGACGTGGGTAGGGTAGTCCGCTGATAACTTTATGGAATGGGAGATGAACAATGAATCGACCTTCATCATTTCGGGCATATGTTCTTAGGAAGAAGTCTTCACACGCCTCATCAACTGGAGATAGGATGGTTGCTTTTGGTGGCTCCTCCACTTCCCAAAACTTTCTTAACTGAGTATCTATATCTATGCAGTCAGCGTTATTTATAGTAGTAACGTGGGAATGCACTTGGAGATAATTATTCGATTGAGGGCAGCGTCCAGATAGAATCCATCCAAATAAGGTTTTCTGAGCAATTGGTACGTTGTTGGATGGCGCTTTTATACCTTCTTGTATGATAAGTGAAAACACGTCTGCACCAATGAGAAGGTCTACCCTTCCTGGCTCGAAGCAAGTAGGATCTGCCAGATCTAAATCAGTGAACATTTGTTGAATCTCTGGTGCAATGCTTTGGGAGGGCAGAAGATTCGTTAACTTGGGTATCGCTAGAGCTTCAATTGCGATCTTGGATGAAGGAGAACCCTTTGGGTGTATTTGGAGTGTAACTACATACTGAACAGATGCAGCGTGGGCGCCACCTATTCCGCAGACGGAAATCTTAGATGGTCTCTTGGGCAAGTTAAGCATTTGAACGGCTGACTCCGTTATCAAAGAGCTTTCAGAGCCTTGATCAATTAAGGCTCTTAATAGGTGCACACCTTTTGGAGTTTCTACACAAACGAGGGCAGTAGCAAGCATTATGCAAATGTTTCTTGGTCTTGAGCTCAAGCTCAAATGGGTTTGTACTGGGCTGGTTTCTATTGGTTGAGCTGGTACGGATGGATTACTTGAGCTTATAAAAGTATCAGCTTCATGTACACAGGTATTAATTGAGGCAGAGCTATGGAGTAGAGTGTGATGTCGTCTGTCGCATTTGCGACATTTGGTTTTTTGCTTACACTTATTTGAGAAATGTCCCGGTACCATACAGTTAAGGCACAAACGGTTATTTAGCACGAGATCACGACGCTTGTCTACTGGTGAATTCTTGAATCTATCGCATTGATATAAGAAGTGCTGCCCTGTGCAGCATGGGCAGGATGGGTCTTTTGCAGCATGGAAAGTTCGAACTGTTCTGGCAAACTTTGCATTGGAATGATTTGAAACAGGATTCTGTTTGCCTTTTGTACTTTTGATGATTTCTAAAGTTCGGAAACGGTTTTCTAAAAATTTCTTTAGATCAGGCAAAGTTGAAAGTTCGGTGGTGCCTTCCAATGATTGCTCCCACATTTTCCGGCTTTCGATATCTAACTTTTGTACGGTTAAAAATACAATGAGCGGGTCCCACGAATCAGTTTTGACTTTTATATTTTGCAAAGCGATCAAAGTCTCTGTTGTTGTGTCTAGGAGTTTTCGAATACCGCTAGCAGATTCTTGCGTAAGAAGGGGTTGGGAAGTAAGCGTGGTTAAGAGAGCGTTAACTATAGCACGCTTATTTTCATAGCGATCGGATAAACTTTTCCAAGCCTGTTCATAATTGGTTTCAGTAATCTGCACGTGGCGTAGAAGCTGAGCTGGGTCACCACTCAAATTCGATTTAAGATAATGAAGCTTCTCAACGTTAGATAACCTACAATTATTATGAATTAGAGAAACGTACAGGTCTCTAAACGGTATCCACTCTTGATAACTTCCATTAAATTTAGGAATTTCAATTCGTGGAAGCTTAACGACATTATTTTCGGCGTTGTCAACACGCTGATTTGTTCCTGGATGATATCTCTCTGTAGAAATCTCACCGTAAATCGAGAAATACAACTCTTCAAACGCGGTATATGTGTCCTCGGTAAAGTACGGCTTATCTTTTGCATCCTTATCTTTTACAACTAATGCAATTATTTCTTTGTGGGAACTTTGAAAACTGGACCACTTGCTATTAACAGCTTCTAATCTTGCTGTATATTGGGCTATAGTTCGGTGCTCTGGGAGTAAATTACTAAGATTCGACTGAAATTTCACTAGCTTCTCATATGCATCTGCTTGCAATTCTAAAATCTTATTCATTTTTAATTTAAAAGTTTTGTTCCAAAAACACTAGAGATTACGATTTTATCTGTACATTAAAATTTATATGAACCGGGAAAGTCACAATACGAGAAAATAACTGGGAAAAAGTGAAAATATCTTAAGCCAATTTAAATGCAATGTTAATTTAAATCACACATAATATCCATATGAGAATAACTACTGTGTTCATGTCCGTTATAGAAACCGGTTTTGTTAGTTACATACCGATAAGAATACTCCACGTGTGCGAAAGAATGTTTTTTGCTAACCGAACTATGCAAAAATTTTCACAATTTTTTCGTAAGATGTTCATCACTTTTCACTGCAGATAAGGGTCTTGTTCATAAGGTTGTTAATATGTTCATATATCCGTAGCACAACTCTCAATATAATATTGCCTCTTTGTTAGTAAAGATATACATCAAAATCTACATACCAAATTCCAAGATTTACTCTGTGTTACGCAGTGTGAATTTATTTCGCCGTATACTCATCCAGATGATCCCCATATACAAAATAATCCATGCGCTGATATAACTAATCAATCAGCTGTGATTAATCAGCGATCCGGCTCGAAAAGACCAATGTATACTTGCTACTACTATTTTTTCTTCTGGATTGTCTTGTATTCAGCAAAAAAAGATTTATAATCTGCTCCCTTTCTTGGGCCTTTTCCTTTAATTCTAAACTTATTGAGGCTTGCCGTCACTCTCCCAATAAATACAGCAATAAAAACTATAATTGATAGACTCTGTTTTCTAATTATCCAATTTAATGTTTATTATTCAAATTATCGCAACAGACTGACTATAGTTAGTTCCCAAGCAAACTTGAGTCGGAATTGATAGCTGTAAATTTAGAGACAATAGAATTTTTGAACTAGTGATTGTGCTAGTGTGGCTACAAATTCGAGTAGAGTTTGCTTGGGTTACATATTTACAAAAGAATGTAGGTATGTACAAATAAATTTTGTTCTAAACTAACAACTAAATTTCTGTAAATGCATATTGGATACAAGAAGACCAAAAAAAAGAATTACGTTATCAGTCTACAGCAATATGATATAAAAGGTTCGGTGAATGCAGATCTTCTATTGATGATGTAAATGTGTTGGATAGGTGCGTTTCAGGTAAGTATCCTGGGTTTTGGCTTGCAGGTGTAAATGGCACCAACAATAACACTTTTTATTGCTAGTGCAATTTGAGGTTATGTGATTGGGAGATAAGCAATTTTTGCATAAATGCTTATTTGTGACAACTTCATGTCGTTGTCGGGTATTCATATTTCTAAAGGTAGGACAGTGAAATATGATATGGTCACCCTTGCAATGGCTGCAAGAGGACCTTTTTGTAGGTGGGTGATTTGGTGCTGAACTTTTATGTCTGTTCAAGAGACCATATGTAGGTTTGGGTGAGAATTGTTTTCTCTGTGTCATATTGGATGACGTAACCTTGTTTCCAATCATTTCTAGAGTTCGGAAGCGAGACTCTAGAAATTTGGTTAAAGTCTTTAGTTCAGGTAGGTCTGTGCTACTCTGTAAACTTTGCTCCCATAATTGGTGTGTGTCTGGGTGTAGTTTTTGCACTATCAAGTATATGATCAGTGGATCCCAATTCCTTGTTTCTATTCCTAAGTTTTGTAATGCTAATAACGCTTCGGTTATGTTGTCTAGCAGACGTTTAATATTATCGGCAGTGTCATGGTGTATGGGTGGGAGAGATAATAATTTCTTTAATTGTACGTTGACTAATATTCGCTTATTGGAATAGCGTTCTTTTAGGAGCTGCCAAGCTGGTCGGTAGTTTGCATCGCATACTTCGTAATGCCTGAGCAATTTCTCAGCCTCTCCTATTAGATTCGTTTTTAAAAAATACAATTTGTCAACGTCTCTCAAACTATTGTTGTTGTGTATAACCGAATTGAATAAATCGTGGAACGAAATCCACGTAGAGTATTCTCCATTGAAGTTGGGAAGTTTAATTCTGGGGAGTCTTTCATTATTACATGAGTTTGTGCTAGCATGTGATGTCTGATTCTGAGGAGGATTGTTGACAGACGTTGGTGTTAGTTTGTCTATATCCTCTTCCATGCTTGCTGCTTTTTCGATGTAATACTCCTGTACATCACTAAATGTCTCTTTCGTGAAATATTCTAATTTGCGATCTTCCTTTGTCGCTCTCTTTTGAATTACCTTATGCCGTGTTTGGAATTCTTTCCAATATTCGGTAAACATTTGTAAACGTTTCTCTGTCGATTTGACAGTCTTTTTCCTGCCTTCTCTTTGATGCCTTTTAAATAGGTCTTCCATTAAATCTTTGACCTCTTTTTGGGATTCAACCAACTCTAATACTGAGCTAATGGTCTCGTCCCCGGCTTCAGATATACTGCATTCGTCATCTGTAGGCATTTTGAATGGAGAGGCTTAGTTTGTCTCACTGTGACGTGATAAGCAATATTTTTCTCAATTCTATATTTGAATAGCTGAGTTATCTGGCTCTAAAGGACCAATGTGAGATCTGTGCTCAAGCTAAAGGGGGGTGCCGGTTGTAAAAGGATAACTCAGCTTTGTCTCAATTCAAATATAAAATTTATTCAATTTATTGCTTATAAACTATTATCACAAATTCAATTCTCTTATGACTAACCTAGCTTACGATTACGAATTCAAAAACTTATACTACCTTAAGCTACCAATTCAATACAAATTCATTAATTTTAAAATAATATTCCCAGAAAGATTGCTCCCCTTATTTCTGAAAAGAGAGAGAGAGAGAATCCACTATTAGTCCAATAGAAGTTTTGTGCTACACGTATAAGCACGGTAGCAGTAATGCAAAAATATTTATAAAGACAGAAGTATGTTTCTGCAGCAGGAGTAGATTCATGCTTAGACGTAGGATAAAATTAAAGCAGAAGTAAATTTCTACAGTAGGAGTAGATTCCTACTCAGGTGAGAGATAAAATATAAGCAGAATTAAATTTCTGCAGTAGGAGTAAATTCCTACTCAGGTGGGAGATGAAATATAAGCAGAATTAAATTTCTGCAGTAGGAGTAAATTCCTACTCAGGTGGGAGATAAAATATAAGCAGAATTAAATTTCTGCAGTAGGAGTAAATTCCTACTTAGGTGTGGGATGGATTTAGCAGAATTAAATTTCTGCAGTAGGAGTAAATTCCTACTTCGATATGGGATGGAATTAGCAGAATTAAATTTCTGCAGTAGGAGTAAATTCCTACTAGATGGAAGTAAATAAGGTTTAGGATAGTTGGAAAAATCAGATTAAACTCTGATGTGTTCAGATTAAATTCTGAACTAGGAATGGATGATTCTGCTGCAGCTCGTCGCCTTTTTATAGCCGCCGCGAACCGCTACGTTTCGGCTTCATGATCGGTTGCCTTGACAACACTTGTTCTCAAAGTTGTTATACTTTGATGGCCGCGTCCCGTAGTGACGTCATATGAGACCATTAAAGTTGCACTGAACTCTGACTGCGGCGAAGGCGAGAACATCTGATGTGATGTGTTGACATTTTGACATGTCAATTTGTAAATATACAGCAGTAGGTATTTTTGGTAAGTTTGTAATATTTATTGATTTTATTAGTTATTTATAAGATTTTTTGTTTATTTTCAGGTGAGAAAATAGTGGAGGAAGTTTTAGGACGGCGTTGGAATGGAGGGAGGAAGTTCCCAAGCCTCAGATGAGTATTTTTGTTTAAATTTTATTGAGATAAAATTCTTTGTGTTCCTTTTGTATCTTTTTAGGAATATTATCGGAGGAGGAATTAAAGAATCATCGTGGGATACTGGTGTGGCCTGAAGAGTAATAGAAAATAATTTCATTCATATAGATTCAAAATTTATTACCAAGAAAAATACAAAAAGCAAACAAAAATGTAACTCTTTTTCAAAATTCGTACAATCTTTTTCCAAAATAGAAATATATTCCTATACGTCATTATAACGTTTGTTAGCTGTGGTCTTTTGTGTACCTTTCTCTAGAACTCCCATATACTGGAGAGAACAAATTGCTCTGTAGATTGAAGCGAACTATTTGTACTGTTCGCTTCATTTATAGATCTTCTATGAAAATGTATGACGCGTTCTTTGTGTATCTTTTGTTTTGCCCTGTTCTACGAACACAAAAGAACAGAGTTATTGTATAGTATTTAAACCAGTGTGAAGTGCACCACATTACATGGCTGATCCATTTTTCCCAAAAATTTTAACTAGGAAATGGAATGCTTCCTTTAAGGCTGAAACAAATTAGAGCGTTACAAGCAGCTTTATCGCCAGCTTTCTGCTAAACTTGACTGGAAAAGCCGAATTGAACTCAATTGATGTTTTTGACATTTGCAACTTTGACTTTTTTATGGTGAGAACTTTTATTCATAAGTTGCATTAAAGAAAGATAGAAATGCATCCGATTTTCTAAAACTACGATAAATTTATGCCTCTTTGGATAGTTTTCGAGATGTACCAGTTATATGCAAGAATAATACCGAGTTTTATTTTTATGTCCTATAGAAACTGCTTATCTTTTACTAACCCTATAAGTTTTCTTCCATTTTAACATTTTAGGTAGCTGTTTACATCTTAAATGTGTCAACAGAAGCCATTCTCGTCTAATATTCGACATTCGCACAGTTGGCAACATTACAAATTCCCTCAAGTTGGCAGTCACTGGGCTTGAAATTTGCAATTTGACCAAATCTCAAGCCAGCTTGAATCTGGCAAAAAAGCTAAAGCTCCAATTGTGTTCTTCTACATTGATTTACATAGTCAAGAAATCTAAAGCTGGCTGAAACGCTCCAATTGTGTTTCAGCCTTTAATTAAACAATTGTAATTTCGAAATGCGAATTGTCAATGGCCTGTGCCAGATTAACACAAATTTTGTTTCAGGGACATTTTAGCAAGAGAGGGACTAAGGGACAGAAATTGAGGAAAAGTGACATTTTGTCCCTATGAGGACACTTAATCCACACTGTTCTGTACCCAAAGGAAAACAACGGGAACCCTATTACTAAGACTTCACTGACCGTTCGTCCATCATCAGGTTGTGTATCATGAACCGTAATAGGTAGACAGTTGAAATTGGCGGTATAACAACGAATAATAAAAATTAAAGTAAATTAAAAATTAAAGGGGCCCCCATACAAGAAACGTGACTTTTTCGGCGTTTTTTTTCTTCGTTTTATTTTCATTCATTATTATGATCATAAGTGGACATTTTTTTTTCAAATGACAGACATATTATTATTTTTTCACATGACGCCTACTTTCATTTGAAACAATAAATCAAAAGTACATGGAGTATGCGTGAGTCCGCGAGTATTTATTTATTATTATATCAATTTTTTATTTTCATCTTATTTTTATTTTAACGTACTTTTTTACCACCTAATTGTACAATACAGCGCCTAATAAATGTATTTGTATTGTACTGATGGTAGAGAAAAATGGGTTAGATACTCATGCAAAATGTTAAAACATATTTTTGATTATTGCATGTCCGTGTGTCAATCTGCCCGTCCGTCCTCGAAAATGTGACAAATCGAGTTCTCGTTCGTAAAGGCTGAATTACTATGGCCAAAATGAAACGCAATGGAACTGAGAGAAATGTAAAAATGGTTTTATTTGTGTTCTTTTCGAATGGAGCTGTACACAGTGGACGCAGGAAAGCGCATTCGCGCGTGATAAATTTGGTAAAATCTGAAATTTACGCAACAGAACGGTTGAGTATAACCTCAAAGCATTAACTGATTGTTTAACTCGTTTCTGCGGTAAATAACTGTGCAAGTCAAGTGTGCATTAAAACAAGAGAAAGAAAAGTAAGAAAAGTATGAGAAAATAAGACCCTTGAAGAGGGATTTCAACAAGTTCAATAATAATTCGTACACTCATATTTTGATTCCTGTTGGTTTAAAAAATGCTATGAGTCCAATCTCCTTCATGTTCCAGAAGACAACGTTGTAATATCCCGTAGCCGTTCTATCATAAACTGCAAATTAAACAGTGTCTGATAATTCTACACATATTCTGGCGACAAAATTTTGGCTTAAATTTCGCTTTCACCTAAATTAATTATGCGACCACTGTAACCAGCTGGCGGTCGCTTCAGTTTTGTTGCGTAAATTCGACATTTCTCTCTGTTCCTTTGCGTTGTATTCCGTCAATTGTACTTCGGACATAAGGTTGGCATAAAAACTTCCTTTTTCGCTATATATTTGAACACTGCCTGGAAACGCGTCAAGGTAGAACGCTGAAATTATGTACATATACGAGGTTTTTATAAACATAGTAAATGCAATTTTAAAAATGGACTAAATCGGGCAACCCGTTCAAGATGTTGCCATTCAAAAATTGAGTTTTTTATGTATACTGTCCCAGATGTTTTGCTTGTACTGAAAAGTTCTTCAGAATATGATATAAAAAAACAACATTCACATCATAGCGCTGATGTAGTCGCTGCAACTAAATTTAGAATTCAGTTGAATTCCTAAATTATTAACTGACTCTATGTATACATTCAATCGTGCAATTATTCAATCGGACTGATGGCAAATTAGATATTGGGAGAACGCTTTTATGTACCAGCATAGAGTAAGACTTGTTTGGATTAATTGCAAGCATGCAAGTGCACCAAAGCGCTATTAATAAGAGAAGGGAAGTCATTTATATAGAGGGAGAAGAGAAAATGACCTAAGACCAAACCATGAGGAACACCAGCGGAAAGGAACAATGGAGTGGAGATAGAATTCCGGCTTTTACAACTTATCCACGATTCGAAATGAAAGCAGAAATTAACCTATCGGCCGATGAGGAGAGGCCATATTTTGCAGATCAACTTGTGGTGACTCACAGAGTCAAAAGCCTTACTGAAATCGAGAAGGGCCAGTACTCCTAAATGATTACTGTCAAGAGCCTTGTGGATATCCGATGTGACCTTTAAGAGTACAGCTTGACAACTCTGCCATCACATACGAGTACCCCATGGTTTTAATTTTTTGAAGTGTTTTATCAAGGAAATATACACTCTGCCATCACATCCTCCATGATTTGTGTGTGCATAATTTTTTCCAGTGTTTTAGCAATGGTCAGAGATCCCTGGATAGAGAGAGACGAGATTTCTTTGGAATGGGAACAATTATTTCTTGCTTCCGTTGGGAGGGAAACTGTGAAGTCGTAAGACACAAACTATAAATATGAGTTAAGGAACACGACAGATAGTTCGCTAGTAACTTTACGAACTTGGCTGACAAAGTATCAGGTCCAATAGAATTATGCTGAATGAAATACAAAATCGAAAGGACCACGGGGCAATCTACACAATGAGAAAGGAAAACTTCATGAGTGTACTGCCCGTAGTTAGAGCGTACATATAATAAATGAAGGGTGTGGTGAAATTTATGCCACTGGTATAAAGTTAGTGGTTTTATTTATCTATTCACTGCACTGAATGTTTCCAGTTCAATAAATGCTATAACTAGAGAACTACAAGATATGTATATCTATATTTTATAATATGAGATGCTGAAACCAAGACGTTTAATAAATAATTAATATATATAAATTTGTTTTATTCAACTGTAGCAATTGACTTGTACTCACCAGATCGATATGTTCCAGCTGATTTACTTGACTTTTTATTTGACTGAGGTGTGGGATGCGGATATTCTTTATTGCAGTCGATACCCGCAATAAAGTGGTTTTGTTAGTAATTGTCTTATTACAGTCGAGACCCGCAATAAGACTCTTTATTACAGCCGAGACCCGCAATAAAGTGGTGTGAGTTAGTAGATTTCTTATTACAGTCGAGACCCGCAATAAGAAACTTTATTACAGTCGAGACCCGCAATAAAGTTATTTTTTAGTAATATATTATCTCATTCGAGACCTGAGATAATATTCTTTAAGTCAGTCGAGACCCGACTTAAAGTGAATGTTAGTATATATCTTAACTTCAGTCAAGACCCGAAGAAAGATTCTTTATTTCCGTCGAGACCAGAAATAAAGTGTATTGTTAGTAATATTTTTTATTGCAGTCGCTACCCACAATAAAAAACATTTAATTTAATCGCTATCTAAAATAAACTCCTTAATCCAGTTGGTACCCAGAAAAAGAATATTTTATTCTAGCCGTCAATTAAACAAAGTATTTAATTTAGTAATAAAATATAACACTAGGAAAAATCACTAGGAAATAACACAAAGGAATAAATTGCCAAGTTAATCACTGCACTGCTAAATCACAAAAGAGAACGAATCAAGTCAAACTGCTGTTTATATAGCCAGAGTTTGCGCACGGCACCAAAGAACGGTAGTCAGCGGCGCGTGGCAACAATATTGGCATAGCAACAACTTGCATAGCAACAACAACCTGACCTAGCAACTGCACTTCATCATTGGTTCATAAAGTGTTACCATTTTAGTTATTGTTGTTAACAAGCTGCACTCAACTTATGAATATAAAAAATATTTTGCGTAAATTCAATTTATTCCTAATCCAGTGTAGTATAAATGTTAATAACAACTAAATCTTTCACATTTTGTTGAATGAGAAAGTTTACTTACCCGACAAAATTTGTAAATTCCTAAAACCAATACCTCCAGCTAAGTCAGACGTAGCTAGAAGCAGCACACACAATTTGCTGCACATCTCAATCTTCTGCTGCGCAGTATTTTCTCGTGTAATGGCGGAACGTGGTTCGTAATGAGAATTCTTGTATCTCGATACCGTGGTGGCCATACTTGTTGCTGTCCAGCTGACTTGAGCTGACAGCAGCAATTTGTTTACATAAGATTTTGCTTCGTGGGAATACATTAATTAGGTAAGATTATTTTATATATCTTTAATAAGAGTTGATTCTTGGTGGTTTGTTTGCTCTTCTTTTTTAGGATTTCAATGATGAAGAAGCGATCAGCATGAATTTGGCATACATCACACACAAATAATTGCACCGCGAAGTAGTTGAGATTCATGCGGCTGGCGAGACTGTGAGTTGCTTAGGAGAATAGGTAAGTAGTTACATTACATTTTGTTTATTTAAATTTACTAATTTGTTCTCTTTCAGAAGTTGATTTCTGTCCGGAACAATGAGAGATCTTTTCGTGAAAGTTGTAAGCAGGCGTAATTGTAGCCACAGAACTCGAAGCAGAGTAGTATTTCTATACGTTACAAACGGAATGACAGACTTAGTATTATCTATGGTATAAAATATATGAAATTTAAGAATATTTAAAAAAAATTAAATTTTTTTTTACAAATTTGGGAGAGATTCTCCTTCTAAGAACGGACAAGTTTAGCTAGTTGTTAATAAACATTATTTCACACTTGTAAAGCAGATTATAAAATTTAGTCATATTATTGGAATAGAACAGATACGTTCTGCAAATGAACGATCCAGTTTTCTAAAAACAGACGGTTCAGTAGTAAATGAGAACAGCCTGATGGTTATGGAATTGCAATTCAACAATAATAAAATGGAATAGATTTGCCGCCGATGTTATAACTTTATGCGTTCACAAATTCGCAAGCTTTGCAACATTATTGCATTGTTCTAAGGAAGAATTATATAAAAGGCTATGTTCACTGAAAAAAAAATCAATTTATCCCAAATGAAAATTCTTCGAAAACTGTATCATTTGGATCCAAGATATCACGTGCAGTACACACAATAATTAAATTTTTAATTAATTGGTTTCTACGATTTTAAAGCCCAGACGGTATAGAAAACCCCATCCGGATGCTCCCCGAACGCCCACCAAACTAAGAAAAATCCGGAGAATCTCGGACGGATGGTACCCCTAGGCGGGGGTTAATATCAAAACAGAGTATGAGTTTCGTTTCTGTTGCTAATCTGCGATCGAAACGTTCGCGGATAATGTAACCAAGACTGCTACTTGAGAGAAGCAAAGCGCTATCACATTATTTGACCAATGTTTGAACATTTGTACAATTTAGTTGGCTATTATTCATTGGGAAATGTTCATTCTGACAACATTGTCACGGTGGTCTGTAATGAAACCATGAATTTCCTCGTCTATACATCTTTTTCAACAGTTCTATGGACTACTTCACTGGAGCGTCGTGTACCAT
Organism: Dioctria rufipes; assembly: GCA_963924295.1. NCBI lineage: Eukaryota > Metazoa > Arthropoda > Insecta > Diptera > Asilidae > Dioctria > Dioctria rufipes. The sequence goes on along the minus strand of CAWUPM010000699.1, from coordinate 350,496 downwards.
TCTTGTTTTCTAGTTTTTCGGAATTTCTTATATTAATTTTGAATATCAGAAATTCTAATTGTGGCAATATTGAACCCTTTGTAAGATCATTTGGCATCTGGTTATCGCTGTTTCATGCTAATTGCTAATATTTCGACCAGCTATAATTTTTTGTTTATGAAGTTGCTTCAAAATTCACAGTTGGCATATTATTAGTATACACCCCTGCCCATCATTAACTGCAGGGATAAAATCTGTAATCTGGTTTCTGTTGAGCCACCCAGTTCCCCATATCGCTAAGCGATCTTTTCATTATGTCAATAAAATTTCCAAAGTACTCCAATAAATTTTATATAATTAAACGTGTCCTATTTGATATACCAGATATCAACAATAAAAAGATATTTTACGCGTCATTAATGTTGCACTCTTTTTAATAATATCAATAAAGATAGGAGAAAAAAAACGCCCAAACATAAATGCACGCCTAAGGTAAGCATCGATCGTATACAAATTATATATTCGTCCTTCAGGTTGTAATAGTTGCGTAAACTTTTGTTTCAAACCCATCCATACATATGCCATCTAGTATGCCCCGAAATTCCAAAAACAACAATAAAGTATAAAAGCCAAATTTTCATAAGTCAGTTTTTTCCCGAAAAAAAAACACTCTACATAAGAATTTAAAATACGTGAAATCAGAAAAGTTCTTGTCACATTTGAAAGACTTTTGAACCCTTTTTCCCTGGAGTGGCACTGGGTACCCTATCGATTTTTAGAAGGTGGGGTATGCGTATGGCTACATTTTGTTGTTCCCAAAAACAAAGCATAAAAAAAATGAAATTCTAATACAACAAAAGAAAAAACATTTCATAATACGTTTATGGTTGATGCGGTATGATTCTGGTGGTGACCTAAAACTTTTTTCATTTCACAATAATCGAACCTGACCCAAGCTCCGTTCCTGTTCTCCGTGAATAATTTTGTTTGGTTTTCTAGTCGAAGGCTTTTGTTTTATTGCCCTTTGCTCCCAAATAGAGCGTAATTGTTGTACAAATGTGCAAAGATTCGCAGAAGACTATTAAAGATATAAAGAATAAGAATTATTCCCTTGGGTTTACCCGTAGAACGGCAGTTAGAATATTACAATGGGAAGGGGTTGGGGAGGTATAGAGAGACCAACACATAAGAACAATCATAAAAACAAAAGGATGAAAAAGAAAATAAATAAAAATCCTGGGGAAACTTTAGGCAGCTTCAGGACGAATTCTAATTGTTTGAAAGTTTATGTAGAAGAAGTAAGCAGAGCAGTAAGTAAGTGCCAGACCACAAATAAAAACGACCAGGATGTCATGATGAAAAATTTGAATAATTATCTGGGATTTGCTGAATTACTTTTCTTAACTTGCCTCTATATTTGGGAGTAAAATGAGGATATTTTAATTTGGGCCAACACTTAATTTGAAACTGTAATATTTCAATTAATTTTTCTTTATAGAAATTAATTTTGTTTATCACCTTAATTGAATTTAACTTGACTTAATTTCGGTGGTCCAAGTGTAAGTGAAATGCCTAAAAACCGCATTGTTCGACTTTTTGATCCTTTTTTCCATCTTTACGAGGTCCTAAACAAATAAAAACATCCTTCCTCACCTGTCTCCAGCTCAATAATTTAAGTAAATGCCCACACGTATTGTGATTGTATAGGCCACAATTAGACGTCCCTTAGTAGTAATTTACTTTTGGCTTTTACCTGAGAGACTGGATAACTTGCTTTCAGCTAACTTGGATATTAATGGAAAAACACTTTTGGAAGTCAGCTAGTGATTGATATCACTCCATTCGCAGAGATATTTTTTATTGAGGCCGTTGTTTAGGAAAATTCGACCTGAAAAAGTAATAAAAGAGGAGAAGAAAAAGGGCTTGCGTGATGTAACACGATGTCCCGTTCCTACCCCCCTCCCCTTTTCTTACTCACTCTTTCTCTTTATTTTTTCCTTTCTTCCTCATTTTTCTCTTTTCCTCTTCAATCCATTTCAAACACTCTGACTGGAAGGAAGGAAGCAATCAGTAGAAATTGTGGTAAGTATATCCGTGACTATACCTTCTGTTTTAGTTCCCCATAGGAGCGTGGTACGCCAGACGAACAACAAAATCTTCAACCAACTTTAAAAAGAAATAAAAGATTTCATAATGATAGACGATTCTAAAAATACGAAAACAAAAGTGTACTCTTTTGACCTTGGGTACATAAAAAACTGCTGAAACACTGGAGGAGTTTTAATATAGACGCCCCTATATTTTACCTGGGTATTTCCCGTTACAAAGGATGAAGAAGTGCGTAAGCTAGTGGGACAACATGACTGCTATTTCGTCACACAAAACAATTTGGGATAGAGTAAGATGACATCTGCCCTTATTAAGACGTTGCTTTTTTGGAATACATAAAAATACCCAACACAACCCGTGGTTTTTCTGTAACTCATATAGCGCAAATAATATGCGACACCATGTCATGCTGTACTCCGAATACTTGCGTGATTCCAACGAACCTTATACAACGGTTAAAATGATTTTTAAATAAACTGAAGCTACAAAGAAACTCTTTGTTGAGTCTTACTAATGTCCTACACACACAGCGCTCTTAATGAAGAAATAACTAACCACTCATTAGTCTATAAATTATAAACTACTGCCACACCAGCCATTTCTTTAACTAATGATATACTTACGACATTTAAGAAGCGACAGGGATGGAATCAACGCGATAAAATTTGTTTTTATTGATTTTAACTTTTATTTATTTTTATTTTATTTCATTTAACGATTGAGAAATGAAAAAAAAAACATTTTATTAAAAAATATTTTGACATAATTACTTTGTGCTTTGCATTTCTTCTTATTATTTTTCAAATCAGCAGATGCACAGCGGAACTCCATCCTTAAATTATATGCTAAATCTAGCAATTTTTCCTCATTATAGCTATAATGAAGGAAGAAAACACTTCATTAGTATACTTCATTATCATCTGATTTTCGAGCTATAATGACGTATACTATGTGACACACGGAATTTTAATGAATAGTTAGTACTAATGATTCATGAGATCGTGCTGTGTGTCTAGGGTATAAATTTACTTTACTACTATGTTAGGTACCTGTTCTCGCACATGCGGCTTGGCAAATGGTGGAGTGAACAAGGTCTAACCAGATTGGTGTCTTATTAGCTCTGCTGTTCATGCTGACCATATGGTCTGGAGAATCTAAGATGTCAAACAACGAGGTAAGTAACTGTTAGGGCTGGTTACTTTAACATAGCTGATCCTCTTGAGTCAGAGCAACGAGATAACCCTTATCACAGCCAATGACCAGAGGTCAACAGGATCTCTCTCTATCAGGAATCATACCGCTACGTGCTCTGTATTGCAGATAACCAAACCACGATTGTCCTATACAGAAACTTCAGACAGATGGGTTATCGAAGATTACACATTAACCTAAAGTGCAGTTAGTAATGAAAATGACGCATTTTCATTGACAAATTTCTCGGCGCGTGTATGTGTGTGTATGTGTATATATGTATGTATGTGGGTGTGTTTATGCGACCTCCCCCTTCACCACTCATCTCCCTATCCTAGTATTTGGTTATATCGGGTGGTACTACCTTATCGGCGTAAAGGATTTTAGCATTTGACGAATTGACTAAAAATTTCAGACACATAATGTAAAAAGTAGCTGAGTCAAAACCGGTACACTATCTGCCTACTTTTCATGAAGTGTCTAGACTCTTCGTGAAATGCTGAGTTACGTCAAATGTCTACGACATACATTTATGTATATTCCCTACATTTAAGGGAAAAATACCTAAGCTTTGTGGCAACAATTGTGCACATTTTTTACAGTGTACATGAACGTGCGGATCTTTCGCACCATAGACCTGACTAGTGACCGTTGCTCTTCTTAAGAGTCTGGTGATGACTACCTAGATGCGAAGGTAGTATAAGAAAATGTGTAGGCGGATAAAGAGTTTACCAGATTAGACCAATTTGAATAGAATTTTGTCGATTCCTGCAGTCATAACATTGGCCAGATATTAAGCGCCATTATAATTTTATGAGGATTTCTATAACCTTTTGACGAAATTTACGTCTGTGTTGAAAAACCCACTATAAACCATTTAATGAACCGAAAAATAACAATAAACCTTTTGAACAGGTGCGAAGAACATGATGAGAGAATACTGAAAAATTTAAATTGATTATAATTATCAATGCCTGGATCCATATAAAGGGTTTTCCAATAAGAGGTGTTATTTTGATATGCAAAGAAAAATTCCATTTTGTGAGATAAATGATCGGATCTTTATTTCATTATAAAGAGGAAGGTATGCCGTTAATAATGGAAAATAACATCAGCCAAATGACCACCACGACCACGCCTACAGGACCATATCCTTTTCATGAAATTTTCCATAACCAAATCGCAAAGTGGCTGCCCTATGTCCTCGATAGCCTCACGAATTCCATCTTTGAGGTCTTGAATCAACGCTGGGCTGTTGGCGTAGACCTTCTCTTTCACGTGGCCTCAAAGGAAGAAGTCGCAAGGTGTTAAGTCACAAGATCTCGGTGGCCAATTGTGATCACCTCTTCGAGAGATAACACGGTCCGGAAACTTTTCCCGTAAAAGATCAATGGTTTCGTTGCTTGTGTGGCACGTAGCGCCATCTTGTTGAAAGTAAACGTTGTCCAGATCAATACCATCCAATTCCGGCCATAAAAAATCATTAATCATCTGTCGATAGCGCAATCCATTCACCGTAACTGTTGCTCCAGCCTCATTTTCGAAATAGTAAGGTCCAATGACCCCGCGAGACCATAAACCGCACCAAACAGTCACACGTTGAGGATAGAGAGGCTTTTCAAGAATAACTCTTGAGTTTTCCGAGCCCCAGATGTGACAATTTTGCTTGTTGACGAAGCCATCGAGGTGGAAATGGGCCTCATCACTCAAGATGAGTTTTCGATGGAATTCCGGATCATTTCATGCATTTCAAGGACCCAATCAGCAAAGACTCGACATTATTGATGATCGGCCGGCTTGAGTTCTTGTGTTAACTGAACTTTATAAGCCTTAAGACCCAAATCTTTATGCAAAATACGGTGTAATGACATTTGTCGAATGCCTAATTCCAAAGAAGGACGAGGAATGGACAAACCTGGGTTTTCTTCTACACTTTCGGCTACAGCAGCAATATTCTCGGCTGTTCTTGAGCGACGTGCACGGGTGTTATTCTTCACATCACTAACTTGTCCCGACAGCTCGAATTTTTCTACCAATTTCTGTATTGCGGTCCGACAAGGTGCTTCACGACGACCCAAAAATGTTCGAGTTTTACGAACCGTCTCTGCCACATTTTCACCATATTTATAGTCAATTTTAATAATTTCAATGCGTTGTTGAGTCGTGTATCGTTCCATTTTTATTAATGGCGTAGTTTCTACTTATCAAATGTCAAAAAATAACAGCTCTAAAATTGACATCTACCGAAATAGCGGGCTGATTAAAATAACACCTCTTATTGGAAAACCCTGTATGTGTTCGCAAAGACTTCATTTTTCGTTTCAATTTTATTGAGTGGTGCTGGAGGCATGTATTAAAAAAACTCAGCACTTAAAATAAAACGAATTCATGCACCCAATAGTTTATGAAAGCAACATTTTAAATCAAAATCCAACCTGGTCAACTTGACAGCTGCCCTTAATGTTTTTTTTTTGTTTCTTTTTTTAATATAATAATGAGTTATTAGCTCTTAACCTGTTTTCAAACCTATTTTCAAAGATAATTTGTTCGCTTAGTGATTGATTGTTAAAAAATCGCCTAATTTCGGTATGTCCTGAATATGTCATGAGCTAATAAATGTTTACGGCTATAGTTGTGACATAGAATGTAATAGGTCAAATTAAAGAATTAAAGAAGAGAGTCCATAGTTTACAATATTTATAAAAAAAAGGTATGTTATGGTTATTTTTTCCGCGGTGGTTATTACTTAATCTGTCTTGTTGGTCATTGTCTGTAATCTCTGATAATGTCGCGGTACTGCGAATTATTTTGAATGTCTTACTTCTAAAGAAGAATTTTGTGTAGACATTTTGGACAATTTTGAAGGTATCATCATCACTAAATATAACTGTTAATTTAATCGGTGCCAAATAACTTTTAGAGATACTAGTAATGGATTCTTCTGCGTAGTTTTGCATACGGAATGTGCGCCTTTGTTTGTTCTTAAAGGGTACAATCAGCGATATTGGTTGTCGTTTATTGATTTTTTTAGGACAATTTGAGGGTTCAGATATACTATAAATGCCATCGTTAAGATTTTCTTCTCTTGAATGTACTGTAGTAATAGCTTAGGTTTGACCTGAGTTATATATTTCGGTTTCGTTAATAATAATTTCTTTTTCGCCTTTGTCTGTATGGGTTCTATTGCTTTGCTTTGACACAATGTGTCTGCGTTAGTATTTAGTTTGCCTTTTTTTTCAACTATTTCGTAATCCAATTCTTCAAGTTTAAGTCTCCAATGAATTAGTTTGGAGTTCGGGTCTTTTAGGCTCTTCATCCGCAACAAGGATTTATGATCGGTAATGATCCAGAATTTGCGACAAAATAAGTATGACTGAAAATACTTTTTCACCCATACAATGGCGAGTAGTTCTTTCTCGATTGTAGAATAGATAATTTCAGATTCGGTTATAGTAGTGCTAGTAGGAAAGCATAGAACATATTGGATTGTCGCCACCAATAGAACCTTGAGGTAAGATTGCACCACCGGCGTAGTTGTAGCATCAGTGGTTAGTAAAAAGGCTTTTGAGAAGTCCGGATATAGTAGAATAAGGTGCTCCTGAGTCCCTTACATGTTTGGAAGGCTTTGTTGTAGCTTTCACTTAATTTTACTGTAGTTCCCTTCTTCTGGAATTGAGTTAATTTTCAAAAATATTGATAAATTTCCTGTAATAACCTTGTAATCCCAGGAAGGATTTAATTTCCTTTTGGGTTCATGAAATTGGAAATTTGGTTTAACACCTTCACTTGTTACAGTGTGTCCCACAATGAAAAAACTTAGACTTATCTATTTTGACTTTTAAATTTTTGCTTCTCGGATTTTTTCGAATTCTTTCTTTAGACTTTCGATATGTTCTTTCAAAGAAGTAGCGAAAATTATTATTTCGTCGAGATATACAAGACATATTTTCCCTAGTAAATCACCTAGGACGTTGTACATGATCCTTTGAAATGTAGATAGTGCATTCTTGAGACCGAATGGCATTCTTACATATTCGAAATGTCCGCTTTCTACAGTAAAACAGTCTTCTCGATTTCTTTGGGTTCATCTCAATGTGGTAGAACCCGCGTGCTAAGTCAAGTGTTGAAATATACATACTGCTGCTCAGCTTATCTAGTATTTCGCTTATATTGTGAATTAGGTATAGATCGTTTATAGTTATCTTATTCAGTTTACGATAATCGATAAACAGGCACCATTTCTGCATCCTCCTTGCGTATCGTTTTTTAGAATGATCCAACAGGTGAATTCCATGGCGAAAAGCTTAGTATTATTAAGCGTTGGCTCAGCATATCTTCAAATTGTCCTCACACTTCCTGTTTGTGCACGTAGGGATATCTATACGATTCATTATAAATGGGAATATTGTCCCTTGTGGGGATACTGTGATCTGATTTGTTCGTGCGATTTAATTCTTGTCCCTCTTTCAGGAATATTTCTTCGTACTTTCTACACGTTCTCAATATCGAGCATTTTTCTTCCTAGTTTAGGTGTGATACTCGTATTAGCTGTGTTATACTTGTTAGTGTGTCTGACATAGGAATAGTGTTTTCTAAATCATCATAGTGTAAACTGAAGTTATTTAACTCTAGGAATTCTGCTCCCAGAGATAAAAATGCCACATATTCTCAAAAATATCTCCACTTTACGCTATTTTATAAAGAATTCACTTTCGAAATATAGAGCAAGTGGCTTTCTTACTGAAAAATTTTCACAATTCCATAGAGATAAACTTTTTAAGAACCTAGAAGGAATTTCATGTCATGTTTATGTAAGAGTACCATATTAAATAGTGTAATTTACATGCTAATCATATTACTATAAAGTTTTAAAACGAAAAACGCATTAAAAATGTTACTTGTAAAAGTTAATATGGCGTAAGTTAAATATATACACATAAAATGTATGTGAAGTTCCCCTTACTAAAAACGTTTTCAAATTATTAGGAATTTTTAAGAGGGAGACCATATTGTTTACATGAATTAAAGTGGAATGATAATGGTTTTGCGAAGAATGTGGCCATTGTTGCAACTAACCTTTTTACAATACGTTGCGTTTTAGCCTTGGGAGATAATTCGGAAAATAATTGGGGAAAATCAAAGTAATAATAGTGGTCAGTGTACTTTAGTGCCCCCGTTAGTATGGGAGGAAAGTGACGTTTTAGAAACGCAAGCTATATTTCGTTCTTGGGGATTGTCAGAATCTGTTTGTGCTTTACTAAATGTGTACGGAGTCAACACAAAAAGAATCTTGGAAGACATGTAATTAGAGCATATGGACAACTTTTTTTCTTCAATTGCCAGTTCTGGCTACTTCGGGGATCGAATTACATTTACCGCAGGGCTCAAAAAATGGAGAGCAAGCAAACAGCAAATAACCTTTTTTTGTTATGAAATACAGCAGCAACTCAGTTATATTTCCAACTGCTATGCTGCAGTAAAGCTAAATGTCATTAGTAGTTTGCTGAATTGCTATGAAAATATTTACAGTTCAAATGCATTTATACTTGCGTTTTAGCCTTGGGAGATAATTCGGAAAATAATTGGGGAAAATCAAAGTAATAATAGTGGTCAGTGTACTTTAGTGCCCCCGTTAGTATGGGAGGAAAGTGACGTTTTAGAAACGCAAGCTATATTTCGTTCTTGGGGATTGTCAGAATCTGTTTGTGCTTTACTAAATGTGTACGGAGTCAACACAAAAAGAATCTTGGAAGACATGTAATTAGAGCATATGGACAACTTTTTTTCTTCAATTGCCAGTTCTGGCTACTTCGGGGATCGAATTACATTTACCGCAGGGCTCAAAAAATGGAGAGCAAGCAAACAGCAAATAACCTTTTTTTGTTATGAAATACAGCAGCAACTCAGTTATATTTCCAACTGCTATGCTGCAGTAAAGCTAAATGTCATTAGTAGTTTGCTGAATTGCTATGAAAATATTTACAGTTCAAATGCATTTATACTTGCAAAGCTATTTGATGCAAATCTGCTTTGCTCTGCTCTGGTTTGCTATGATATACGGTCTTTGCTCTGACTGAGAATAAATTTTGTTTTGAAACACGAGTAATTTAATAAGTTTAATAAGTGGCAGCTTCCACCACAAATCAATTTCAGATTTTGCTATTGCTGCAGCATTCAACAGGAGCATTTGAAGGTTTTGAATGTTTCCAATTCTTGCCTTTTGATTTACTAACAATTTTCAGAACAAGCCTATTATATGTGAGCAAGATACGTCATCAGCAGCCACCTCAAGAGAGATCTTAGACTGTTTGGATAAAATATCAAGTGACTTAAGTTTAAATTCTACTAGAAGCCCCAGCCCGTTAGCGTCGAATAAGCGGGAGTCAGATTATGACGCTGTAATTCCACGTGATCAAGTCGTATCTACACTTTTGAAGTAACTATATAGGGTACATTAATTCTGGCCTACTACGAAAAAAAATGGAAATCTTGACAACAAAAATCAAAAGGATTTGACCCATTGTATTATTGACAGTTTTGAGGAATGTTTCCCTTCCGAAAAAGCGGTAAGTAGGCACCAATATTATGAACAAAGTAACTTGTTCTTTTTTTCACTTTTTCTGTTCATGTCTTTTAATCGTAAAATTCTGCATAATATGTGTACTCTTTTCCTATACTATAATTTTTGTTATAGGCAACATACTTCATACGTCAAAAATGTGGTAAAAAGAACCCGACAGGAAACTTACATTCCCGTTGGTGTAGTACGGAAATAGTCCGGGAATACAAAATTCAGGCAAAGATAGTCTGTGGGAGACCTAGGAATTTGATGGTTTAACACAAGGTAAATCAACGTGAATTTTCAGACGAACTGTACGAAAAAAAGTGTTGGCTTCAAAGTAACTATTCCTAATAGGAAACAGTTCGAAATAATTGTAGGGATACCAGTAAATGGAGAACTGCTCAAGTTCAGTCTGAAGCAAAACCTGACTTGACGACTCTGCTAAAGGAATGACCACGTCTTAATGACCATGATGGTCATGAACTGGTAGGATTTTAGTACCAAAATTTTCCTCACTATGTATAATTGTACAATAAATACAGATTGACATCGATTTTCACACGCTACATCCTGAAAAAGGAAATCTCTTTTTCACAAAATACGAAGATTTCCTTGTTAAGATTTTACTATATCCAAGGAGCGAAGTTAAGGATAAGTCACCTAAAGAAATGCTTTAAGCTATTTAACGAAGATGGACTTTCAAAAGGTTAGATATTCTTTTTCAAAAGTAATAGCATGTAGAGCGTAATTTTGCATTATTGAATTGTAAGTATAATATATTCTTATTAATGTAAATATATTTCGAAATTCCAAGGTTGCATTGTAACATCGCTTCTGCATTCTGTGCTCCATCCTGTTTGGTGCAGCAAATTACATAAACGGAAGATTTCTGATGCTCAAAGTGATTTCGCTATACATGTGTGAACAACAAACGATATATACCATAAACTAGTGCATATAAGAAGCGATTTTGCAGCTCAAAAAGCGAAATTTCAACCCAGAGTTGTCGGTAATGGACCTGAAATTAATGATCTTAAAAAGTTTTACGTATATTGCAATGGAATTAAGTATAAATGCTGTACTCTTACTAAATGTTTGGACATTATTATTAAATTATGGTATGTATACAAATTGGAATACTTCCAAAAACGCAAATTAGTTTGGGTATATCTGGAACAATATTTCTTTTCATTTCAATCTGAACAATTTGCTTCTGTTTCGAACTTAATGAGCAAACTAAATTGTTAGAAATTTGTTTAAACAATGGCTCAACTCATTTGCTTTCTATGTGAGAATAATTTTCCGACGTCCAAACAATTAATAGATCATTTAAAAGTAATACATGGTATACCAACGATTTATAGATACAAATGCAAATAGTACAATATTATGCAACAATTTTCAAACATACATTCATTTAAAAAGCACTTGATTAAACATGAAAAGGAAAATATTCATCCAAATGTTAACGATAACTTAATCGACCAGAATTTATTTATTGTTGACGAATCCGTTTGTCTATCCGTTACAACTAAAACGTCACAATTAAAATTTCTAATTTTCCGAAAACAACAACTTATAACAAATTTAATTACAGACCCAGTTTCAAAAATAATTCAGCAACTACTTCTGAGAGACCATAGTAATTCGTTTGTAGATAATATTTTACGAGATATTTTTGACCCATTTTCCATAATTAAAACTGGATATAAGGTTCTTAAAGAGTTAGAAAAAGCAAATCTTTTTAAACATCCTCGGAATTAGAACTAATTGTGAATAACACCCCTATTCTAGCATCCAATAGTGTTGAAATCTGTCTTTTGGACATTCCGCTCCAAATTAAAAAATGTTTTGCAAGAAAAGGAGTTTTTCTGTCTACTTAAGATAATATATCACAGTTATCAAATTCTGAAACCCGCAAACATTTTATTAACGGTGAAGTCTGGTCTGGTCTCAACATAACTGAAAACATAATCACTTTTCCACTCTTCTTGTACCTGGATGCCTTTGAAGTTAATGATCCATTTGGTGCAAAATCAGGACAGCAAAAAGTTTGCGGGATATACTATAGTTACTCGATTATTCCAAGCTATCGAATTAAAAACTGTTTAATATTATTGTTGCCGGCTTTTTTAAAACAGGAGCCTTAAGCGAATGCGGCAGTACAGTTGCCTTACCACCCTTAGTTGCTATTATTAACAAACGACAACGAGATGGTATAGTAATAAAAACAGTAAATGGTGTTTTTCACGTGTATTTTTTACTAGGCCAAGTTTTAGGTGACAAATTAGGACTTAATGCTTATTTAAGCTGTGTGAAATCATTTTCTACAATTTTTTTTTGTAGAATATGTAAACGAAATAAAGTCCAAACTTCTACAGATTGCTCTGAAATTCCAAATTTTGTAAGGAAGAAAAATTAATTATCACGAAGGCTTATTAATTGATAATAGTAGGATTACGGTTATCTTTAACACAATACCTCTTTTTCATGTTACTGATAATATAGCATGGGATATAATTCATGATTATGCATATCTTGGCGTATGCAAATATTATTTATCAAAAGTGTTGCATTACTTCGTAAAAAAAAGAAAAATGTATTCACTTAGACACTCTGAACTATAGGAAACAAATGTTTTCCTATGGTGACGCTGAGGTAAGTAACTTTAGTTCCCTTATCGAAAAGTCGCGCATTCAAAATGCCGCATTTAAAATGAGTGCCAGACAAATGAAAACTTTTATTCATCTAGTAACCCTTATGATAGGGGACCTGATGCATGAAAATGTTGAGGGTCATAACTTTTTAATAGTTCTAGTTAGATTGATAGACTTGTTATTATTACCAGATTTCGACGAAAAACTTTAGATGAGCTCAGATCGGTTATAAAGAGCCATAATGAGTTTTATTCAGAATTGTTCAAGGAAAAGTTTGACAATATTGTGCATTATCCCAATGTTATATAAAAAGCGGGCCCTATCAAATGCCTGTGGTGTTTCAGATTTGAGTTGGTACGTAAAATTCACAAGCTTTACGCCCAAAGCACTACAACGAGAGTTAGTATTCTATTAACATTATCCATTAAAGCATCATTATGATTTTCAAGTGTCGCGTCTAATAATTTTTTCACTGTGAATACTTATATAACGCGATAGAAATGGATAGTTTGCAAAACGAATTTTATTTTCCTTATCTAAATACAAATACCATCTTATCTTATCTTATCTTATCTAAATACAAATACCATCCGTATTTGACTTCATATAAAAAAACTGACTCTGATTTAGCGGGGGTTTTGAGACGGCTGGATATGAAGTTTGGTTTGAAAGCCAATGGTAGAGCTGCGTTTTTAGTTACTAATATTTTATTTGATAATTCTATTTTTACACCTAATATTGCTAATGCATTAAGGCTAAGTAGGCCGTCCAAGTATTCGTAGAATCGAAAGTCTAAAAATTTTAAACTGTCGGGAGAAAGTTTGGTAAGGTTATCTGCTTAGTTGAGTTGAGTTTGAACCGCCAGTGGTAGCAGACGAGTTCCGTGCTTTCCTCAGTTATTGCATAACATAAACATCTTGCCGCATGTTTTGAGTGTTTGGAACGCAGATTAATGCCGTGACCGACAAGGGGAAGGCTTTTATACTCTATATTTTAATTTCAAAGCCGAGGTAAGTCCGCTCCATTTTCCCTTGATCCCTCCGCATCCAAAGACGTTTCATTTCATCTGCTTTAGATGTAATTAATCGGTACGCACTGCTAATTATCTGACTGCTTGTATGGGTGTAAAGGTCAGCACAGTAGGCATAACATTACTACTACTTATACCATAGAGAAGCAATAACAGAGTTGAAAAATTTAAGGCAGCAATATTCCCTCGATTTAAAAGCTCACTTCAAAAGAGCTTTTGAATTGACTGTGATGATATTGCTACCTTACTCTGCTCGGCTCGTGTGCATGTCACATACAGTGAAGTGTGCGTGAGTTATGGACAAGACCCGCCACATCCGGTAGCATCGACAGCATTTTCACATGAAAATACTTTCCCATAAAACTTAATATATATTCACATAAAAGCTTCCAATTCACTTTTTATTTTGTCATCAGCATAATTACCTTCGCTCACTTGTAACATGAGCACTAAGTCACGTTGAATGTTTCGTGATCAGTTTTCAAGTAATGTGTAAAAATTGTATAGAGCATTCAGTCTAAGTTTTATGCTATTCATGTTCGGACGACGTAATAAAGTATAATTTCTTTCATTTGATTGTGTTTTAAATTTTTTTATTTTTTTTTGTTGTTAAGTTCTGATTAAACTTAACTGGCGCAGTCGGTAGGATCCAGATAACGATCCTAGTGTTTTAGTGTTTCATGATTTAAAATAAAAATTCGCGAGATAAGTAAAACGAAGGTTCATCGTAACAAATCCCTTGAAAATATCAAAGGATTATTGATATAGATTAGTTATCGGTTTAAAAAGGAAAAATTCGCTTTAGTGAGAATTTTGACGGAATATCGGAAAAATTGCGCAAATAGTGAAAAAAAAATAATTTTTCGACGGTTTATCGAAAAACTAATCCTCTAAACCAAAAACGAATCTTGTAAAATAGTGAAAACCAAATTACTCTAAAACAAAATCAAACCTGTGGATCGGTGAGTTTTAACTCCTTGTATCTGGATACTACTAGCGAATCTACGACAACATCTAAGATAATGAACAAACTGGTTTTATTGTCAATGTAAGTCGACCTCAAATCCTCCTCAATTTCCTATAACTTTCCTTAAAATTTAGTACTTTATCCTAACCTTTTTGCATGATTAATAAATTTTCATAATTAATTTTCAAAGAAATTTTAAAATTTTATTAAATCCAAGAATAATATTGATACATATATATATAATATATAAAGAAAGTGATCCAGTAGAAGTGACAAACAAAATTATTGATTGATTTTTAGTACGTTTTTGCATGATTAATAAATTTTCATAATTAATTTTCAAAGAAATTTTAAAATTTTATTAAATCCAAGAATAATATTGATACATATATATATAATATATAAAGAAAGTGATCCAGTAGAAGTGACAAACAAAATTATTGATTGATTTTTAGTACCTTTTGCATGATTAAATTTTATTAAAACCAAGGATAATATTGATACATATACATATATATATTATATAAAGAAAGTGATCCAATAGAAGCAACAAATAAAACTATTGAGTGATTTTAGTACCATTCTTATTCGTACATGTCTACATGTCTTTTAAGTTCGGATTTAAGGGAAAAGAAATAAAACCAAGAAATAGACGTAACTATAGCAAAAACAGAAATTTAACAGAAAGTGATCTAAACGATAATAACGAAGAAATTGATTTTGATTTTGATTTATCTAAGCAAATTCAAATCGGTCCTAAAGTTTTTCAAGAGGGAGTTAGCGAAAATACGAATCTAGAAAGAATTATTTTTAACGTAAGTGACGGAATTGGTCTTAGTTCAGAAGAAATAAACAAATCAGGAATAAATTTTGAAGTTTCTCAAGAAATAAATAATTTCAACAAAATGAGTCTACCCAACAATAACGAAACCCCCAACAATAACATAATATCTAACGATAACGGAACATTTAACAATAACGTAATACCTAACAATAATGTAACGCGTAACAACTTAACTTCGACACCTAACGAAATAACTGTTACTCCGTTGGACATATTCAACAATCTAAGAATACCAGACGTGATAAAAGACCTACCTAAATTTAATGGCAACCCAAGGCTTCTTTTTGATTTTATTAATAACATACAAGAAATTTTGTCTTGGTTGCATCAATAGATGGAACACCATACAGTAAGATCATTTTACGGGCAATAAGAAATAAGATTGAGGGCCCTGCAAACGAAGTTCTCGATATGTACGGTACCCCTCTCAAATGGAATGACATAAAAACTAATTTGATTCTCCATTATTCCGATAAACGGAACGAGACATCCCTTGTAAGGGATCTGCATTCTTTACGACAAAATTCAAAATCAATAGAGGAATTCTATAGTCAGGTAATTGAAATTTTTTCGACGATAAATAATCATCTGCAAATTCACGAAAGAGATCCCAATGTCATTAAAGCAAAAAGGGACCTCTATTCAGAAATGTGCCTTAGTATATTCCTCACAGGGATAAAAGAACCCTTAGGCTCCACCATTAGGGCTATGAAGCCATCAACACTAGCAGAGGCATTTTCATTCTGCATTAAGGAACAGAATGTATTCTACATAAAACCAAATAGCCAATTTTCAAATAATCCTCCTACATACAGGTCGAACCCTCACCAAAGGCCCAGCAAGCCAATAATCACACCACAACAGTCAAATTTCCGTCCTCTTAATAACTTTTACCCACAGAGATCCCAATTTTCAACTCAACAGCCAACCCCTCGTCCGCTAAATTCTTTTGGGCAATTAAATAAGCCCCAGCTTCCATCTCAACAAACGAATTTTATCCCTTTTCAACAAAACAGACCACAGTTCCCCACTAAACAAAACAGGGCGCCATTTTCCACCCAACAATCACTCTTTCATCCTCAACAAAGTAGATTCCCTCCACCACAACCTATGGACATCGACTCCGGAAACTCCCGTATGAAGGCCAATACAAATAATTTCTTTAGGGTAAACAATCAACAAAATACTGCAAAAAAAGAATTTTATAGTATTTCTGAACAACATCCTTTCGAACCATACCGAGAATACAATGACTACGAGGATTACGAACCCCCTCCATTACAAAACTCCTACCAACAACTTGATCAATATTATGAAGACGCCAATGAAACAACCAACTTGGAAGAAAGCCATGAAATTGATGATTCAAATTTTCCCATAGGTGCCTCGGTAAACAAATCGGATACGTAGATGTGAACAAACACGGCTTCATACTACCCTATATAAATATTTCTTCGCTTTTCGGTAGATCATTAAAGTTCGTTATTGACACTGGAGCTTCCTCTTCATTCATTAACCCAGAATATATTCATAAAAACGACATAAAAATAATAAACCCAATCTTTATTACAACATGTTTACATACGCATACATTAGACAAGGAAGTAATATTACCAAATTTCGTAGAGTTTAACGATCCGAAACAAATCAGATTTCTGGTATTTAAATTCCATGGGTACTTCGACGGCCTCTTAGGACTAGACGCTCTTTCCATACTCGGAGCCAAAGTCGACCTTGAAAATAAAATGCTTATAACTAAAAACTCAAAATTACCCCTCCACTTTAAACCCAATTTTACATCAGATAAATACATGGTACCTAGCAATTCAAAATTTGTTGCTAAATTACCAGTAGATACCCAGAACGGAGATATATACTTACGGAAGACAGAAATTAATCCAAATTTGGTAGTCCCAGAAGGAATATACAAAGCCCAAAATTGGTATAGCAATGTCGAAATAATCAACAAGTCCCACTGTGATGAAATTTTATTCCTCGACCAACCTCTGAAAACCGAACCATATATTAGTCAAAATTTCTGCGAATTAAATAACTTCAACATTCATTGCAATAACCCAAAAAAACTACAAACTCTTGTGATATTACAAATCTCATAAGAATATCACACCTCAATAACGAAGAAAAAGAAACTATTCTAAACCTGTGCAAAGAATACGAAGACATTTTCCTAAAAGAAGGACAAGATCTAAGATTTACAAATGTTATAAAGCACCGCATAAAAACTTCCGACGATATACCCATTTATTCCAAATCATACAGATACCCCTATATACATAAAGCCGAAGTTCAATCAGAAATACACAATCTATTAGACCAGCGTATAATAAGACCCAGCTACTCACCCTGGAGTTCCCCAATATGGATTGTCCCAAAAAAATTGGACGCGAGTGGGAAACAAAAGTGGCGTCTCGTGATTGATTACCGAAAGCTCAACGAAAAAACAATAAGCGACAAGTACCCAATACCGAATATCAACGAAATCCTTGATAAACTCGGTAAATGTCTGTATTTTTCCACTCTCGACTTAGCGAGTGGTTTTCATCAAATCGAGATGGACCGTCGCGATATAGAAAAAACTGCATTCAGTGTCGAAGGCGGACACTATGAGTACGTCCGAATGACTTTCGGTCTGAAAAACGCCCCATCCACTTTTCAAAGGGTAATGGACAACGTTTTAAAAGATATCCAGGGCAAGATTTGTCTCGTCTACCTTGACGATATCATAGTTTTCTCGACATCTTTACAAGAACATAAAGAAAATCTGAAAAAGGTATTTGAGAAACTACGGGAAGCAAACCTCAAAGTACAGATAGACAAATCTGAATTCCTTCAGAAAGAGGTTACCTTCTTAGGGCATATCGTGACAAATGACGGAGTAAAACCAAATCCCGAAAAGGTTAAGGTTATCAAGGAATATCCGATCCCTAAAACACAAAAGTAAATAAAAGCATTCCTAGGGCTGCTGGGATATTACCGAAAGTTTATCAAAGACTTCGCACGAATAACGAAACCCTTGACAGAATGTCTCAAAAAGAATAGGAAAGATCTGAACGAAATTTACATAAAAACGTTCAAATTGTGTAAAGACATACTGAGCAACGAACCACTGCTCCAATACCCATATTTCTCCCAACCATTCGTATTAACCACCGACGCGAGTAACTTCGCTATTGGTGCCATATTATCCCAAGGTCCCATTGGCGCAGATAGACCTATTTGCTATGCTAGTAGAACCTTGACTGATTCGGAAATTAACTATTCAACCTCGGAAAAGGAGCTCTTAGCGATAGTATGGGCAACAAAGTATTTCCGTCCCTACTTATTAGGTCGTAAATTTCAGATCGTAACAGATCACAAACCCCTCCTTTGGCTAATAAGCCTCAAAGATCCTAATTCCAGACTCATTCGTTGGCGTCTCAAACTAGAAGAATTCGAATACGAAGTGGTTCACAAGAAAGGAAAACTAAATTCAAATGCAGATGCCCTAAGACGAATCAAACCACCTGAAAAAAATAATCCAAACAACATAGAAATAAATGTAAACGAACAGTGTTCAATGAATGTTGGAGAAAAGGATATAAGCTCAACCTGTGCTACAATACATTCGGCAGCTGAAAACCTAAACGATCATATCTACATATCGGAACGACCTTTAAACGAATTTAACCTCCAACTTATTTTCGAAAAGTCCGATAAATCTCCTTCCACATCAGTTGAAACTTTGTTCAAGAACAAACAACGTCGCAGCATTCGAATGCAAAACTTTTCCGAAGAAAATACCACAGAATACTAAAAAAACATTTAGCACCAAATAAGACCACTGCTATATTTACGGATGACCAGATATTCAGGATAGTACAATCAGTCTATTCCAAATTCTTTTCAAGAAACAAAATTTTCAAACTAATCCGTTGCACAGAATTATTGATAGACATTAAAGAAAGCGACGAACAAGATGAAATCATTCGAAATTACCACTTAAAAAGCAACCACCGAGGAATCAACGAAACCTTTTTTCATCTGAAAAGAACACATTACTTCCCCTATATGAAAAATAAAATTACACAAATAATAAACAATTGCGAAAAATGTCAAACCTTAAAGTATGATAGGAATCCACCAAGATTAACATTCGAAAAACCCGAAACCCCATCGAAACCTTTAGATATCCTCCACATAGACGTATACTCAATAAACGGTAAACAAATGCTGACAATAATCGATAAATTTTCAAAATTTGCCGCCACTTTCACCCTAAGTGCCCGAAATAGTCTAATTATAATAAAAGCAATCCGACACTTTATGAGCCTCCACGGCATCCCAAAACCATAGTTGCAGACCAGAGAGCAGAATTGACTTCCAATATATTCAAAGACTTTTGCAGACAATACGACATCCAATTACACATAACCTCATTCCAACAAAGTAGTAGCAATTCCCCAGTCGAACGGCTACATTCAACCCTAACAGAAATATACAGAATTATTTATGAAAAACAGAAAGACAAAGACCACGAAGACATTTTGAACGAAACAATTATTACTTACAATAACTCCATTCATTCGACAACTAACCTAACCCCATACGAACTCTTTTTCGGCAAAACTTATAAATTCTTAAACAATGTCAAATTCAATAACGAACACGAGTACCTACAAAAACTAAACGAATTCCAAGCCAATCTATATCCATCCGTGAAAGAGAAAATTCAAAAAGCTGTAGACCGAAATATAGACAAATTAAATACAAATAGGGAAACTCCCCCATCTCTAGAAGAAAATATAACAGTATTTAGAAAAGAAAATAGAAGGAATAAGTTAACACCCCGCTTTAGTATTCAAAAAGTAAAACATAATAATAAAGTAACTATTATCACTCATAAAAATCAAAAAATACACAAATCTAAACTAAAGAAAAAACGCAAATTACAGATTAACAGTGGCTCTCAGCCAGAAGATGGAAATACAGGACCTGACGAACCACCACGGGGTACTCCCAATGGAACTAGGACCAGCTAGGGTAATACAAACTCACAAAAAACTCATACACATAATCCAACTGACGGACTACAAGACCAACATTGACAAAATCAAAGACTCTATAGATTTAACTGTAAACCACGACGAATTCAAGGACATTGTTGAAACTACCAACTTAAAATTCAAAGAGCTAAAAAGAAAGTTGCCGACTCTGTTACCAACAAAGAGAAACAAAAGGGGCGCAATTAATATCTTAGGTTCAGTAATAAAAGCCATTTCCGGAAATATGGACCATGAAGACGCCGTAAACATAAATGAAGAAATCCAAAAACTTTCTCTAAACCAACATGATCTTGAAATCGGATTAAACAATCAAATTCGAATTAATGACCAAATGATTGAAAGATTCCGAAATGTTACTGATCACATCAATAAACAACAAGAATCCATAGAGGCATTTTTAAACAAATACAATAAAGCGATAAATAATCAAATCAATATGGAAAACCAAAATTTTCAGTATTCACAATACATAAACAAAATCAATTTCAACATCGACTTACTCAATACTCATCTAATAAATATAGCAGAATCAATAGTACTAGTTAGATTGAATATAATTTCGAAACAAATTCTCAATCCAAACGAATTAGATGAAATCTATGAAATTTTCCAAAAGCAAAATGTAAAGATACACTCAGATGAGCAAATTTACGAATTTCTTGGTTTACAAGCTTACTATAACGACACTAATATTATATTTAACATCCAAATACCAATTTTTTCAAACAAAACCTACTCCTTTTCCACCTGATACCCTTACCTGTAAACAAAACTCTATCCATAACTACCAAACCCTACGCAACCTACAATGAGGTCGACACACAGTACTTCGATGACAGCTGCCCACTGATTGAAGGAGTTTACTATTGCAAGAGTTCATCAATTACCCCAGAGGCTAGAGAACAAGGATGCATCCCCAACATAATCAAACACACCCCAGCCAACTGCACATTTTTGAACGGGATCGAGATCAGCACGGTTTTTCAACCTGAACCCAATTACGTTCTATGCATCAACATTCCAGCAACAAATCTGCAGTCAACATGCAACACCCCTTTGAAGGAAGTAAACGGAACAGCACTAATCCATTTTGAGAACTGCAGCATCGAGATCAATGGAATAACATATGACAGCAAAACAAACGTTTATTGGGAAGCAGTAATCATACACCCAACATTATTCAGCAAGATAAATTCCTCGCAAACGATAGATGATCTAAACCTGGAAAAACTGAAACTCTACCACTTCAGAAACTTAGAAGCAATCAAACTCCTGGAAGTCAAAACAACACACCGAGATTACTATACCTTTGGAATCACGACCATAGTCTGTATCGCAGCAGGAATATTTATCATCATCTACCTAAAAAGTTACCTTAGGAAAAACTTGGAAAATCACCAAACCATCATATCAGAAGAACACACACCTAGGATAACAATACCTCCACCAATACAGGAAACCCACCGAGTCCAGCACCTCTGGCCATCGCTTCATCCAAGGGGGGAAGAGTTATGGACAAGACCCGCCACATCCGGTAGCATCGACAGCATTTTCACATGAAAATACTTTCCCATAAAACTTAATATATATTCACATAAAAGCTTCCAATTCACTTTTTATTTTGTCATCAGCATAATTACCTTCGCTCACTTGTAACATGAGCACTAAGTCACGTTGAATGTTTCGTGATCAGTTTTCAAGTAATGTGTAAAAATTGTATAGAGCATTCAGTCTAAGTTTTATGCTATTCATGTTCGGACGACGTAATAAAGTATAATTTCTTTCATTTGATTGTGTTTTAAATTTTTTTATTTTTTTTTGTTGTTAATTCTGATTAAACTTAACTGGCGCAGTCGGTAGGATCCAGATAACGATCCTAGTGTTTTAATGTTTCACGATTTAAAATAAAAATTCGCGAGATAAGTAAAACGAAGGTTCATCGTAACAAATCCCGTGAAAATATCAAAGGATTATTGATATAGATTAGTTATCGGTTTAAAAAGGAAAAATTCGCTTTAGTGAGAATTTCGACGGAATATCGGAAAAATTGCGCAAATAGTGAAAAAAAAATAATTTTTCGACGGTCTATCGAAAAACTAATCCTCTAAACCAAAAACGAATCTTGTAAAATAGTGAAAACCAAATTACTCTAAAACAAAATCAAACCTGTGGATCGGTGAGTTTTAACTCCTTGTATCTGGATACTACTAGCGAATCTACGACAACATCTAAGATAATGAACAAACTGGTTTTATTGTCAATGTAAGTCGACCTCAAATCCTCCTCAATTTCCTATAACTTTCCTTAAAATTTAGTACTTTATCCTCATGTTTTTGCATGATTAATAAATTTTCATAATTAATTTTCAGAGAAATTTTAAAATTTTATTAAATCCAAGAATAATATTGATACATATATATATAATATATAAAGAAAGTGATCCAGTAGAAGTGACAAACAAAATTATTGATTGATTTTTAGTACCTTTTGCATGATTAAATTTTATTAAAACCAAGGATAATATTGATACATATACATATATATATTATATAAAGAAAGTGATCCAATAGAAGCAACAAATAAAACTATTGAGTGATTTTAGTACCATTCTTATTCGTACATGTCTACATGTCTTTTAAGTTCGGATTTAAGGGAAAAGAAATAAAACCAAGAAATAGACGTAACTATAGCAAAAACAGAAATTTAACAGAAAGTGATTTAAACGATAATAACGAAGAAATTGATTTTGATTTTGATTTATCTAAGCAAATTCAAATCGGTCCGAAAGTTTTTCAAGAGGGAGTTAGCGAAAATACGAATCTAGAAAGAATTATTTTTAACGTAAGTGACGGAATTGGTCTTAGTTCAGAAGAAATAAACAAATCAGGAATGAATTTTGAAGTTTCTCAAGAAATAAATAATTTCAACAAAATGAGTCTACCCAACAATAACGAAACCCCCAACAATAACATAATATCTAACGATAACGGAACATTTAACAATAACGTAATACCTAACAATAATGTAACACGTAACAACTTAACTTCGACACCTAACGAAATAACTGTTACTCCGTTGGACATATTCAACAATCTAAGAATACCAGACGTGATAAAAGACCTACCTAAATTTAATGGCAACCCAAGGCTTCTTTTTGATTTTATTAATAACATACAAGAAATTTTGTCTTGGTTGCATCAATAGATGGAACACCATACAGTAAGATCATTTTACGGGCAATAAGAAATAAGATTGAGGGCCCTGCAAACGAAGTTCTCGATATGTACGGTACCCCTCTCAAATGGAATGACATAAAAACTAATTTGATTCTCCATTATTCCGATAAACGGAACGA
This sequence comes from Dioctria rufipes, assembly GCA_963924295.1. Classification (NCBI taxonomy): domain Eukaryota; kingdom Metazoa; phylum Arthropoda; class Insecta; order Diptera; family Asilidae; genus Dioctria; species Dioctria rufipes. Next base: position 326,739 of record CAWUPM010000699.1, on the reverse strand, counting down.
GACATCCCTTGTAAGGGATCTGCATTCTTTACGACAAAATTCAAAATCAATAGAGGAATTCTATAGTCAGGTAATTGAAATTTTTTCGACGATAAATAATCATCTGCAAATTCACGAAAGAGATCCCAATGTCATTAAAGCAAAAAGGGACCTCTATTCAGAAATGTGCCTTAGTATATTCCTCACAGGGATAAAAGAACCCTTAGGCTCCACCATTAGGGCTATGAAGCCATCAACACTAGCAGAGGCATTTTCATTCTGCATTAAGGAGCAGAATGTATTCTACATAAAACCAAATAGCCAATTTTCAAATAATCCTCCTACATACAGGTCGAACCCTCACCAAAGGCCCAGCAAGCCAATAATCACACCACAACAGTCAAATTTCCGTCCTCTTAATAACTTTTACCCACAGAGATCCCAATTTTCAACTCAACAGCCAACCCCTCGTCCGCTAAATTCTTTTGGGCAATTAAATAAGCCCCAGCTTCCATCTCAACAAACGAATTTTATCCCTTTTCAACAAAACAGACCACAGTTCCCCACTAAACAAAACAGGGCGCCATTTTCCACCCAACAATCACTCTTTCATCCTCAACAAAGTAGATTCCCTCCACCACAACCTATGGACATCGACTCCGGAAACTCCCGTATGAAGGCCAATACAAATAATTTCTTTAGGGTAAACAATCAACAAAATACTGCAAAAAAATAATTTTATAGTATTTCTGAACAACATCCTTTCGAACCATACCGAGAATACAATGACTACGAGGATTACGAACCCCCTCCATTAGAAAACTCCTACCAACAACTTGATCAATATTATGAAGACGCCAATGAAACAACCAAGTTGGAAGAAAGCCATGAAATTGATGATTCAAATTTTCCCATAGGTGCCTCGGTAAACAAATCGGATACGTAGATGTGAACAAACACGGCTTCATACTACCCTATATAAATATTTCTTCGCTTTTCGGTAGATCATTAAAGTTCCTTATTGACACTGGAGCTTCCTCTTCATTCATTAACCCAGAATATATTCATAAAAACGACATAAAAATAATAAACCCAATCTTTATTACAACATGTTTACATACGCATACATTAGACAAGGAAGTAATATTACCAAATTTCGTAGAGTTTAACGATCCGAAACAAATCAGATTTCTGGTATTTAAATTCCATGGGTACTTCGACGGCCTCTTAGGACTAGACGCTCTTTCCATACTCGGAGCCAAAGTCGACCTTGAAAATAAAACGCTTATAACTAAAAACTCAAAATTACCCCTCCACTTTAAACCCAATTTTACATCAGATAAATACATGGTACCTAGCAATTCAAAATTTGTTGCTAAATTACCAGTAGATACCCAGAATGGAGATATATACTTACGGAAGACAGAAATTAATCCAAATTTGGTAGTCCCAGAAGGAATATACAAAGCCCAAAATTGGTATAGCAATGTCGAAATAATCAACAAGTCCCACTGTGATGAAATTTTATTCCTCGACCAACCTCTGAAAACCGAACCATATATTAGTCAAAATTTCTGCGAATTAAATAACTTCAACATTCATTGCAATAACCCAAAAACTACAAACTCTTGTGATATTACAAATCTCATAAGAATATCACACCTCAATAACGAAGAAAAAGAAACTATTCTAAACCTGTGCAAAGAATACGAAGACATTTTCCTAAAAGAAGGACAAGATCTAAGTTTTACAAATGTTATAAAGCACCGCATAAAAACTTCCGACGATATACCCATTTATTCCAAATCATACAGATACCCCTATATACATAAAGCCGAAGTTCAATCGCAAATACACAATCTATTAGACCAGCGTATAATAAGACCCAGCTACTCACCCTGGAGTTCCCCAATATGGATTGTCCCAAAAAAATTGGACGCGAGTGGGAAACAAAAGTGGCGTCTCGTGATTGATTACCGAAAGCTCAACGAAAAAACAATAAGCGACAAGTACCCAATACCGAATATCAACGAAATCCTTGATAAACTCGGTAAATGTCTGTATTTTTCCACTCTCGACTTAGCGAGTGGTTTTCATCAAATCGAGATGGACCGTCGCGATATAGAAAAAACTGCATTCAGTGTCGAAGGCGGACACTATGAGTACGTCCGAATGCCTTTCGGTCTGAAAAACGCCCCATCCACTTTTCAAAGGGTAATGGACAACGTTTTAAAAGATATCCAGGGCAAGATTTGTCTCGTCTACCTTGACGATATCATAGTTTTCTCGACATCTTTACAAGAACATAAAGAAAATCTGAAAAAGGTATTTGAGAAACTACGGGAAGCAAACCTCAAAGTACAGATAGACAAATCTGAATTCCTTCAGAAAGAGGTTACCTTCTTAGGGCATATCGTGACAAATGACGGAGTAAAACCAAATCCCGAAAAGGTTAAGGTTATCAAGGAATATCCGATCCCTAAAACACAAAAGTAAATAAAAGCATTCCTAGGGCTGCTGGGATATTACCGAAAGTTTATCAAAGACTTCGCACGAATAACGAAACCCTTGACAGAATGTCTCAAAAAGAATAGGAAAGTCGATCTGAACGAAATTTACATAAAAACGTTCAAATTGTGTAAAGACATACTGAGCAACGAACCACTGCTCCAATACCCATATTTCTCCCAACCATTCGTATTAACCACCGACGCGAGTAACTTCGCTATTGGTGCCATATTATCCCAAGGTCCCATTGGCGCAGATAGACCTATTTGCTATGCTAGTAGAACCTTGACTGATTCGGAAATTAACTATTCAACCTCGGAAAAGGAGCTCTTAGCGATAGTATGGGCAACAAAGTATTTCCGTCCCTACTTATTAGGTCGTAAATTTCAGATCGTAACAGATCACAAACCCCTCCTTTGGCTAATAAGCCTCAAAGATCCTAATTCCAGACTCATTCGTTGGCGTCTCAAACTAGAAGAATTCGAATACGAAGTGGTTCACAAGAAAGGAAAACTAAATTCAAATGCAGATGCCCTAAGACGAATCAAACCACCTGAAAAAAATAATCCAAACAACATAGAAATAAATGTAAACGAACAGTGTTCAATGAATGTTGGAGAAAAGGATATAAGCTCAACCTGTGCTACAATACATTCGGCAGCTGAAAACCTAAACGATCATATCTACATATCGGAACGACCTTTAAACGAATTTAACCTCCAACTTATTTTCGAAAAGTCCGATAAATCTCCTTCCACATCAGTTGAAACTTTGTTCAAGAACAAACAACGTCGCAGCATTCGAATGCAAAACTTTTCCGAAGAAAATACCACAGAATACTAAAAAAACATTTAGCACCAAATAAGACCACTGCTATATTTACGGATGACCAGATATTCAGGATAGTACAATCAGTCTATTCCAAATTCTTTTCAAGAAACAAAATTTTCAAACTAATCCGTTGCACAGAATTATTGATAGACATTAAAGAAAGCGACGAACAAGATGAAATCATTCGAAATTACCACTTAAAAAGCAACCACCGAGGAATCAACGAAACCTTTTTTCATCTGAAAAGAACACATTACTTCCCCTATATGAAAAATAAAATTACACAAATAATAAACAATTGCGAAAAATGTCAAACCTTAAAGTATGATAGGAATCCACCAAGATTAACATTCGAAAAACCCGAAACCCCATCGAAACCTTTAGATATCCTCCACATAGACGTATACTCAATAAACGGTAAACAAATGCTGACAATAATCGATAAATTTTCAAAATTTGCCGCCACTTTCACCCTAAGTGCCCGAAATAGTCTAATTATAATAAAAGCAATCCGACACTTTATGAGCCTCCACGGCATCCCAAAACCATAGTTGCAGACCAGGGAGCAGAATTGACTTCCAATATATTCAAAGACTTTTGCAGACAATACGACATCCAATTACACATAACCTCATTCCAACAAAGTAGTAGCAATTCCCCAGTCGAACGGCTACATTCAACCCTAACAGAAATATACAGAATTATTTATGAAAAACAGAAAGACAAAGACCACGAAGACATTTTGAACGAAACAATTATTACTTACAATAACTCCATTCATTCGACAACTAACCTAACCCCATACGAACTCTTTTTCGGCAAAACTTATAAATTCTTAAACAATGTCAAATTCAATAACGAACACGAGTACCTACAAAAACTAAACGAATTCCAAGCCAATCTATATCCATCCGTAAAAGAGAAAATTCAAAAACTGTAGACCGAAATATAGACAAATTAAATACAAATAGGGAAACTCCCCAATCTCTAGAAGAAAATATAACAGTATTTAGAAAAGAAAATAGAAGGAATAAGTTAACACCCCGCTTTAGTATTCAAAAAGTAAAACATAATAATAAAGTAACTATTATCACTCATAAAAATCAAAAAATACACAAATCTAAACTAAAGAAAAAACGCAAATTACAGATTAACAGTGGCTCTCAGCCAGAAGATGGAAATACAGGACCTGACGAACCACCACGGGGTACTCCCAATGGAACTAGGACCAGCTAGGGTAATACAAACTCACAAAAAACTCATACACATAATCCAACTGACGGACTACAAGACCAACATTGACAAAATCAAAGACTCTATAGATTTAACTGTAAACCACGACGAATTCAAGGACATTGTTGAAACTACCAACTTAAAATTCAAAGAGCTAAAAAGAAAGTTGCAGACTCTGTTACCAACAAAGAGAAACAAAAGGGGCGCAATTAATATCTTAGGTTCAGTAATAAAAGCCATTTCCGGAAATATGGACCATGAAGACGCCGTAAACATAAATGAAGAAATCCATAAACTTTCTCTAAACCAACATGATCTTGAATTCGGATTAAACAATCAAATTCGAATTAATGACCAAATGATTGAAAGATTCCGAAATGTTACTGATCACATCAATAAACAACAAGAATCCATAGAGGCATTTTTAAACAACTACAATAAAGCGATAAATAATCAAATCAATATGGAAAACCAAAATTTTAAGTATTCACAATACATAAACAAAATCAATTTCAACATCGACTTACTCAATACTCATCTAACAAATATAGCAGAATCAATAGTACTAGCTAGATTGAATATAATTTCGAAACAAATTCTCAATCCAAACGAATTAGATGAAATCTATGAAATTTTCCAAAAGCAAAATGTAAAGATACACTCAGATGAGCAAATTTACGAATTTCTTGGTTTACAAGCTTACTATAACGACACTAATATTATATTTAACATCCAAATACCAATTTTTTCAAACAAAACCTAATCCTTTTCCACCTGATACCCTTACCTGTAAACAAAACTCTATCCATAACTACCAAACCCTACGCAACCTACAATGAGGTCGACACACAGTACTTCGATGACAGCTGCCCACTGATTGAAGGAGTTTACTATTGCAAGAGTTCATCAATTACCCCAGAGGCTAGAGAACAAGGATGCATCCCCAACATAATCAAACACACCCCAGCCAACTGCACATTTTTCAACGGGATCGAGATCAGCACGGTTTTTCAACCTGAACCCAATTACGTTCTATGCATCAACATTCCAGCAACAAATCTACAGTCAACATGCAACACCCCTTTGAAGGAAGTAAACGGAACAGCACTAATCCATTTTGAGAACTGCAGCATCGAGATCAATGGAATAACATATGACAGCAAAACAAACGTTTATTGGGAAGCAGTAATCATACACCCAACATTATTCAGCAAGATAAATTCCTCGCAAACGATAGATGATCTAAACCTGGAAAAACTGAAACTCTACCACTTCAGAAACTTAGAAGCAATCAAACTCCTGGAAGTCAAAACAACACACCGAGATTACTATACCTTTGGAATCACGACCATAGTCTGTATCGCAGCAGGAATATTTATCATCATCTACCTAAAAAGTTACCTTAGGAAAAACTTGGAAAATCACCAAACCATCATATTAGAAGAACCCACACCTAGGATAACAATACCTCCACCAATACAGGAAACCCACCGAGTCCAGCACCTCTGGCCATCGCTTCATCCAAGGGGGGAAGAGTTATGGACAAGACCCGCCACATCCGGTAGCATCGACAGCATTTTCACATGAAAATACTTTCCCATAAAACTTAATATATATTCACATAAAAGCTTCCAATTCACTTTTTATTTTGTCATCAGCATAATTACCTTCGCTCACTTGTAACATGAGCACTAAGTCACGTTGAATGTTTCGTGATCAGTTTTCAAGTAATGTGTAAAAATTGTATAGAGCATTCAGTCTAAGTTTTATGCTATTCATGTTCGGACGACGTAATAAAGTATAATTTCTTTCATTTGATTGTGTTTTAAATTTTTTTATTTTTTTGTTGTTGTTAAGTTCTGATTAAACTTAACTGGTGCATGCATCTTAGCGAAGCCGACTTTATGCAGTTCGATGTAGGCTGGCCGATGGTATTATATTGTATGTACTGACTATTGATCGCTTAACACTATCGAACGAGCTCTGGATGCATTGCTTTCAGACTAGCTATGTGCTATTAGAAATATATTATGGGCATTTGAGCAAAAGCTCTCTGGCAAAATTATCAAAATACAGTTTTCTACTCTGATACTGTTGTCTCTATGCTTGTACTTAACCAGGGGTTCGGCTGGCAGTTGGGCCTCGTTGTCATTGTCAGTTCGATGACTGCGTCCATTTAATTGTAATTTTATGTGCTTTTGCTTATTTGGCACAATGTAAAAATTTTGTTAAATTTTTGCAACATGCGTGGCTTACGAAGTAATTATTTCTCGGAATATTGCCACTTATTTTCTTTTAAACCTTTGTCCGTTAGTGAAACCAAGGTTACTTCTGATGATGATATCAATCAGTTTCGAATGCCAGGTGCCACTCCTATCACCACAGAGGGGAATTCGTAATGATGTGCCTTTCTCCATTGTCCCTGAATTTTCTTCAACTTACCCAGAACTGAATTACATTTGGATTAAATTTGAAACTCATCAACACATAATTTATTTTTCTTGCATTTTGTTGTATACTCGTTTGATTATTAGAGGATAGAGTCTAATATATAAAATATTTTAACCAAATCTCCTACATCCAAATCGTTATTGCTGGCGATTTCAATGTTCATAACATGCAGTGGATAGCACATTCCTCACCGCAAATCCAGCGGGGAGACATGTAGAACTATTTAGAAACTTGCAGCAGTTGGTTGATAGCCCAACTCGTTTGCCTGATATAATTGGACATAGCACCAACTTACAAGATCTGTTTCTAACATCTCATCCTGACAAGTACTCAGCGTCAGTGTCAACTCCTTTTGCCAGCTCGGATGATTCTCTCGTTTCGGCCCAATTTTCCATATCATTAGTGAAACCCACCAGTCGCCCTTGTAAAAACGATTGGTTTAGCACTGTGGTCGAACTGATAGGGCTTTACTCAATAAATTCATTAGAGAGTTAGACTGCTCCCAGTGTATTTCCTCGAGAGATGTTGCGTACTACTCGGAATAAATTACTAACATTTTATGGTTTGGAATGTGCTATTTCATTCCGCATAGACAGAAGAATATTAAAAACAAGGAAGTTGCACTTCAGGCATATAAACTATGCCATTCTTGGGAATTGAGGCAGATATATAGAGAAGCACAAAATACCTGGAAATACACTATTCAGCGCGATCCATTCCAATTCGACCAAAACATTAGACAGAACATCTTTACTAGTGGAAAGGGTAGTAAGATTTTCTGATCTCTTGTTGAAACAGCCAAGAAAAACTTCACCTGCTGGACCTGATGGTATTTCGCCCCTGGTACTCAAGTACTGCGCCCCTTCTGTGGCTAAGCCTGTACGCAAACTATTTCACCTATGTTATTCAGAGAGGTAAATTCAATGGTACTGTCCAGAGCTTGCATTCTCAAGCAGGGTGTTCCTCAGGATTCAATACTGGGTCTACTACTATTTCGATTATTCATAAATTATCTTGCAAATGTGATTCGCGATGTTCAAATCCATTTTATGCCGACAACGTTCAGATCCATCTAAGCAGACTACTCGGTCTTCTCAAGGACTGCATCGCACGTATAAGTGCGGACCTGGACAAGGTATACTATAATTCGTCAAAGCGGAATCGTTTGTTATTCAATTCAGGGAAATAACTGTGAATAACCTTCTGCAATCCAACGTGTAATGAAATTAATATTCGTTCGGTTACTCAAACGGTTTTCCATTGCCTAGTCTGAGTAAAGTGCTTAATCTTGGGATCATCCTTCATTGTAATATGAATTGTTGTGACAACATTAGTACGATTATTAGAAAATTTATGCAGTACTGCGACGATTATGGTATTCAGCAAGCATTCTATCAAGCGGCGCACGTTGTAAATTAGTTAAACGTTGATATTGCCTCATCTCCTTTTATGCAGTTTATTTTTTCCTGAATAATTCTTGAATAAATGTTGGATAATCAAATTATGAAATTTCATGAAGGCGCCCCAACATTTATCCAAGGTTCAAAAAGATCTAAACAAGACCGTTTTGATTAACAGAAGGAAGATTAAGTACTCGCGATATAATTTTCAGGTTTTTAAAGGAGCTCAAAATATTTTGATGTATTTCTGTAAATATGGACAGATTTTTTGTTTTGATTTAATTAAATTTGTGTGATGTTTCTTAATTCATTCAATCCGTGCGAAAACTTCATTATTATCAAAATCAACACACAAATTTCGAATATGTTATGATTATTCGAGACTTTCGTTTTAATGTGACCCTTTTTGTAATATTGTGTATGCATACAAAGATCACAAGAAAATTCATACCCGAAAATATGGTTAAGCGTAATAAAACAAAACCGAAAAAAATATCTAATCCAAAGTTTGAACTATGTACACACAATATTTTGTCCCATTCTTTTTATGGATTTTAATGTCGAAAAATTTAAAACACACCTACTTAGTACATACCTACCTTGTCACGAAAGGGAAATTTAATTTCATGAGATTCTATATATCGAGCACATGAATAACAGCTGAGAGAGAGAGAAATGTTGAGGTGAATACGAAAGTAAAGTTCATCACTTTCATCCCAGCACAAATTTAGAATACTGCCACCATTCACATAGGGTATTTAGGGGCGTGTATCTTTATTCTCCTCAGAGCGCTCCGAGCGCTCTGAACACCGATTTCTTGTATCTTTATTTACTTTCAGAGTACTCTGAGCGCTCTGAACGTGTATCTTTATTATTGCTCAGAGTGCTCTAACTAATCGTAGATAAACCTCGGAGTATTTGGAGCAATCCGTCAGTAATACCAATAGAGCGCAAAAAAATCCTATTAAAAATGTGAATACTTCTTTAAATTCCATATTTCCTTTCTTTCCTTCACCCCTTATTTATTTTTATAACTTTATTATTATTATTTATTTATTTTTATAAAGAATTTTGTATTTTCAATAGATATTTCACAAATCATAAGTGCTGCCAATATAAAGAAAAACTACCAGAACACTCAGAGCACCCCGGATTTGTATCTTTTTTCCAGAGTGCTCTGAACGATCTAAAAAATCTGTTCGATCTACGGAGCGAAAAAAAGATACACGCCCTAGGACTATGTGTTTGTATTTGTGTTAATATAAGAAGTATTCCATTTTATTTGAACTTAACTTTCTTGTGGTACAGTGGTGGAAGCTACAGGTGGACAAATATAGAAATTAAATATTGAGCAAAGGTCATGCGATTGTAATGCTTGTCACTTTGAGATGTCACAAAAGAATTGGTTTCCAGGAACAAAAATAATTAACAAATTGGTTGACAGTCTTAAAATGAAAACACAACAAGTCTTATCGGATTTGCAGCGCTCTAACTCCATAAACATAAGGTTTCGGGCTTGAAAATAATATTGGTGCTGATGTATAACTTGGGGCTGAAGAACTTTTTATCAATTATAGTAGAATATATTTTTACTGCCAACTTTTTAACTGCTGGTAATCAGCAACTGTTCTTGAACTTGGGGTCATTACGAGTATGTTTTTTTTTTTTTACATATTCTGTCTGTAATATGCCTTGGTCTTGTGGGCTGATCCAGCCATCCACCACGCCAGGTTAACTTAACATTTTTAGAAGTTTTAATTTTTTTTAAGGTTTCAATTTGAAATATTTTTTTCTCGGAAATTTTCTTTAAAATTATTCTTATAGATTTTCGTCTGAATTGTTATGCAATTTGCGGTGACGGTGGCCTAATAAGAGAAAATAGCGGATTTCAATAAAGTGCAGGCTAATGCATAATAACAACGTTGGCACTAGTTATTTCCTACGATGTGGTGGCCGGTAGATAGATTAAAGACCATATTCATCAAAATGGAATAACTGGCGACTGTCAATGAAGAGCGAAAGAGTTATCAATCAAGGGCTTTGGAATTGACAATTGAGCTAATAGCAGTCACTCAAAAAAGATGCCTGTGGGCCATTATACGGAAATTTTGCAGAGCCACTTTATACCTAACCGTAAATAATCTTTTCGTTGAAGACGAATACATTTTTCACACACGATAATGCACAGGGAAAATATATACCTATATGTATATAAAAAACACTCCATAGATTAGTAAGGTTAGTTCACTTGATAAATGTCACTAATCAATACCAGTGTTTTTGTGTTTCTTTCAAAATATAGGAATTATCATAAGAAGAAATTCTAGGTATTAATTGAGAAATTTTCGAAACAATCCCATAATTTTTAATAGTCTATTTTACAATTTATTTCCTTTAGTAGAATTTTGAGAAAAGATAGAAAATTCGTTTCAAAGACTTCTATACGGCTTGCAAGTTGCACCTGATTCAACAGTGTGTTAAATCAAATGAACAATTGATTACGTATTACCGTAGTTTTTTGAACCTTTTATCTAACTTACCTCTGGTGGGTGGGCAATAAAAGATTGGTTAGAATAGAACGAAGTTATAGCTATAACTGGATAACTGAACTTATTATTTGACAAAAAACTCAATCCATTTATATTGTCATAAAATTGCTTGGGCTATAAAAAGAAAAAAAAAGTTAAAGGATTCCTTCATTGAGTCATTGTTTGCTGCAAGAAAGAAAATAATCGAAATACGATAAGTTGCATTTTTTTATTTATCGACTTGTGGTCAGTGCAATAAAAAATAAATGCATAAAAAAACGACAGTTTGTAAGCTGAGTGGAAGTAAAAGAATTTAGGCCAGTAGATTTCACTGTGGCCCAAAATAAAAACGAATAATGACTCAATGAACGAAGATTACATTGCTATGAAAATTGCTTAATTAGATCAAGCTTTAAAATGATTATTTTTTATTATGCAGGCAAAAAAACTAAAATTGTCATGTTCAGACTTGAACATTTTGGGTGCCAGCGGATACCATGACCCTGTTGAAACTTGTTTGTATTGACTGGTCTGGTGTTGACAGTCTACTCCTATTGGATGGTGGTATTTGTGCTATATCATCAGATGGTGTTGGTGGTCTTCTTCCACAGATGCAGATGTTGGGGAGCTCCTTAAGCCTTTCCCAGTATTTGTACACAATCAATGCCAGAATGAATGATAAAGGGAGGCTTGTGGTTGCTGTGACTGAATGAATTACTAGCGATCTGTGAGGTTGATCCATCTGCAACAATTCAGGCTTGGAGTTATAGTCCATTAATTGTTCATTTGGACGGACAAGAACTTCAGTTTGTAGGTTGCAGGTGGCTTCAGTAAAATTAACAGTTGCTACAGCTGGGGCTGTTTCTTTGAAGTGACTGTCAATGACATCGAAATGCTCATCTATAGTTGTCTTGAGAGTGATCTCTTTTTTTTTTTTTTTGTGAAGCATTCATCATGAGGATGTATGATCCCTGTGCCGTTTAAAGGTGCCTGTACACGGTGCCTTTTTACGCATGCAACTGGGGAGAATTGCGCATGAATTTTATAGTAAAGTTTAAAGAATTTTTCCACCAAAGCGCATGCAATTTTACGCATCGCCTGATACCATTTACACGAGAGCGCAGCGCATGTTATTTTCGCACTTGGGTTTAGTTAGTCTAGTGGAGTGCCTACGTGAATAAGTGAAAATGCAATCGCACGAAGTTTGTGCTTGTCTCCTAATAATTTTAAAGCATCACTTCGGAGAATTCTATTGCTGTACCCATTCGAATCCGGTTTCCACAATATAACCAATTTCCTATATTCTTCTATATACGTAACTGTTTTCTCTTCATAATTTGAAAATTCTTTTTTCTCCATTTTAAAGTGACTTTCGGTGCAAACGTCCTACAACTGAATGTGGAATTGCGCACATTTTTCCCATTCGGAGCGGGAAACCATGCGCACAGCTTGCGCTGTGTTTCTAGTCGTAAAAGCGCACAAAAAATTATAGGAATAGGCATGCGCTGCGCATGCAATATAAGCGCATGCGTAAAAAGGCATCGTGTACAGGCACCTTAACAGTAGCTCCTCGCTTGCACCATTACAAATCACTGCTATTATTTTTGGTTTTGTGGTTATGTAAATTCTTGTAAATTCTTCATCATGAACATCTTCCAAATAGTCCCAGTTAGTTGGGTGTGTCGTGGTTCACAATTATTTATTGTATGCCTGTTGTATATCTGGTCAACAACCTATGATGAGCTACCGTAATTGCTATGACCCATTGTTGGCGTGCAAGTATGATTGTGGGCTGCAGTGATGTAGCGTGCCCTCAAGTCGTCTTGGCGCAAGGTGAAGTAAGTTTTTGTGTGTCATAATCGACGGCAAAGGTAGAATACTTCAAATCAGGTATTACAAAAGAGTTATTTGTTACGATTTGAGCCACTGGTGTAATATGCAAGAGGTGGTAGGTGCCCCTTTCTATGCTGCTCAAGTACCCAAAAGACTTTATTTTCCCATTCTCTGTGCTAATTTCTAGCAGAGGTTGCGGTATTCTTATAATGAAGAGAGTTGTGCCGAGCTTTTCGGAAGCATTGCTGATTATTCCGTCAATGTGGTGTGGTGTGATAAAATCTAGGAGTTGTGCACTTGAATGGAGTGCGCTGAGCCATCGGTCGTACTTTTATTTTATCTCGCGAAGATAGTTCTCAGCACTGATATATGTGGATATTACCTCAATGCTGATCCTATTGTGGTCTGCTGCAGGACACCAACCGAACATGTCCTTTATGAAAGAGACTGCCAGCGCCAGTTGTGATTCAAAATGTCTAAGCTTCTCTTTGATGACAGCATTTGATTGATGGACGTTTTAGTTGAGGAAGAGTATTTGCTGATTTGCGCTTTGGAGGATATCTTCCGGATTGTGTTGGACATGTTCTTTATCTGAATATATTTCATCATTAACTCCAAAGATGCTTGTCAGCAGTTTTGCAAAAAGGCCTCTACTTTTTCTGTCTTTACGCTGGGTTAATTGTGAATTTGCTCAATTGCATTGTGGCAGAGATGTGTTGAAGAAGTATGTTATAGTGTGTTATATCAGTGGTGCCTTTGTTTGATTTGCATATTTCTTCTATTCGTGTCCAGGTAGTGTCAATCAATTTCTTGTCGTGCAGTATCTCATCTATTGCAAATTCTAACTGCAGCCTTAGATTTCCTCGTTTTACTTGATCATTTCCCAAATTTTCTACATAGAATCCTGCTTTAGGTTGAAATATTTCATACTCTTGAGCGAAAACTATACTTAACCAATACAGCACTAAGAGTGCAGTGTGTATGCAATTTTGCAGCCCATGTGCATGGTGCAATCCTGAACTTCTTTCTTCTTGGCGGTTGCGATCCCTCGTTGAGCGGTTCATAGTCAATATCATCGGTGCTATATTAGAGGACCAAAGCTGTTTCTCATACTCATCATCGGTTAGGATTATCCTTTTATTGGATGATTCCTTCATTATTGCCAATGTAGTTGTAGCTTCTAGTTCTGGGGTGGTGTCTGCAATATTATGCAGGTCGATAGGGAACTGGAATAGCTTGTTGAGTGCACTTTTCTTTATCCCATCCTTGTGTTGGACTGATACTATGCGTACAAGGTCATCTTCTCCTGGGTGCAGTTGAGTGATCTGTCCAAGCAACCATTTTTTCGGAGGGGAATTCTCATCTTTTATCACGACGAAATCGCCAATGCTGGGATTTTGTTGCTTGAATTTCCACTTGCTTCTCTGTTGCAGCATGGTCAAATATTCGGCAGACCATCTTTGCCAGATATCTTGTTGGTATTTCGCGAGCTGCCTCCTTCTGTCATGCACGTTTTGATTAGTAATGTCAAGGTGAGGAGGCGATAAGAGTGCTCTTCCTATTATAAAACTGCCCTGAGGTCATTAGGCTCGCATAAATTTTGGTCAATTGGTCTGGAATTTAAACATGCCTCCACCTGATAACTAATCGTAGGAACTCCTCATATGTTAACAGAGTTTCTTCCAACACTCTTTTGAGGTGGGTTTTTACTGATTTGATTCCAGCTTCCCATAAGCCATCAAAGTGCGGAGTGGCAGGTGGAATGAAACTCGAATCTGTTCCTTTATTAGCTGTTACCTCTGCAGCCTGCTTTGTAGATTGAGCAATTGCCATCTGTAATTCTTTCTATACTTATTGTTGGCTCCAATGAAATTTGTCCCATTGTCAGAATACATCTGCGGGGTTTGCCCAGCGGGCTATAAATCTTTTATACGCTGCTAAGAAAACATCCGAAGTAATGTCGCTGGCTAGTTCGAGATGAACTGCTTTAGTTACCATGCAGATGAATAAAGGCAAGCACGTATCGACCCGGTGGCGTGGGCCGTAGAGACGGTGGTGGCGGTCAGATGCACAACATTGAAGTGATTGCGAGCGTTCCCATCAAACGCGGTGGCGTTGGCGGTGGCGGTGACAAAAGCGGTGTTGGTGGCGGTGGCAAAAGCGGTGGCAGTGAGTTGCTGAATGTTGCATTCTCACCGCCACCGCGATAGCGAAATTCATTTCAGTTGAAACAGTGCAGTCATTGGAATGAGTGAAGAACTGATTTCAGTAGTAAAATTAAGCAAAATTCTGTATGACTTGTGACATCTAGAATACCGGGATAATAGGAATTGTTTTTTCAAACTAACTTCACTTTGTGTATGTTTCGTCAACCGTGCCACTGCGTCGGTGTGTGCTTACATTCACTGCACCGCTACCATCACCGTTATCCCTACCGCTACCGCCACCGTGTCGGTTTGTGCTTGCCTTTAAGCAATGTAACCTTTCAACGTTTGCGTGCTTCTTCCCTTTGACATTTTTGTTATGAAGGGTTAGTTACCACACTTTGATAATGGAGCAGAGGGTGTTACTCAAACTGCTGGCAGATCTCCCATCATCTGTGGTATTTGTTGACGATATTTCAAACAAGTGATGCATCTGTGGATTCTAACGTAGTTCAGTGTGAGCTGTATGCCTCCATATAGCGCCTGCCAATATGCAAAATAAGTAATAAGGTTAGTTACGTGATGTTTCTGAGGCAGAAGTATTTGATGTCTGGCTTCAACTGATAGTTTTGATTTTTCTATCCTCTTGTTGAACAATCCTTAGAAACCAGGTCTTGGATTCATTTATTTCTTGGGCGGAAAAGTACCCAATATCACGTTGACATCTTGCCACTCCACAATTGTTGATAAATCTTCTGCAGTACGGTATTGTTCTTACTTGACGGGTGAAGTTTGAGCAATTGAAGATGTCTGAACCATGAACCTGTGCATTTAGAGCTTAAACCGCTGCTTTGTTTTCGTACGGCGTGGTAAAATTTTGTTTATTTACAGGCCAGGCTTCCGTTGTCTGGAATAACCTGAGCTGCCCTCTCCTCCAAATATTATGGGATACTAATTTTTTTTGGCTAATTTCTGCGGGGTTTTACAGTGATGGTACATGGCTCCAGATATTATTTGGAAGCAGCTTTTGTATCTTTGAGACCCTATTCGCAACGTATGTATTCCATGCATTTGGACTTTTTGCTATCCAAGCTAGCGTAATTTCGGCATTCTACCAAGCAAATAGTGTTGGATAGTTAAATCCAGACTGCTTATAGTTGTTTCCAGTGTATCTGCTAGCATCAGTGCACCACACAGTTGTAAGCGTGATATTGAAGTTTCCTGTTTCAAAGGTACGAACTTGGTCTTGGCAATTAGCAAGGTGTTGTGGACTATGCCATGAGAATCAATAGTTCTTGCATAAATGACTTGTTCGAACCAAATTGATTCGAATATATTTTCATAAACAGAAAATTTCTAAAAGAAAACATGCTGAAAACAAAGCATACAATTTTTAGTAAACATATCTCTAATTTGATTACTATTAAGCAAAAAACATGTACACTACGCAGTATAGCCATGTATTTGTCATCTTCATAACATATTGCACAAATACAACATAAAATTATAACCTCAACGAGCAGATCAAAAAAAAATTATTTCCATTTGTTAGATTCGTGATAAAAAACAATTCCTGAAAAGGGAACATATTAAAATATACCATGCTAAAATTAAGTTCTGAAAAGACAATAAATTCAATCTAATTACAACTTTCCTCAAAAATAGGTAAACCATCTAACAAAAGCATGTGTATAATCAGTCAAGCCGATCAATTTGTATCATTATCATCATTACAAGTATCATCGAAAGGGAATTTCTCTTTTTGCAAATATAATTTAATTTAACACAGCAGCATGTGAAGCTCTAATTTCTTGTTGCTATGCATTTTTGTTCGTTGCTAGGCAAATTTTATCGCTAGTACCGTAAGATCACAGCTGCACTGCCAATTCTTGTAATCATGCGCCGCTGCTACTCTATCAGTGGTGTCGTGTGCAAGCAAGGGCTATATAAACGACAAGCTGACTGATCTCGATCTCTTTTTGTACTTGGCATCGCTTGGGGTAAGTTGGCTGTTAGGGACTAACATTAATATCGGGTATCGACTGATATTTCCCTTTTAACAAATAACAATCATTTCTGGTCTCGACGGAAATAAACGCATCTTATTTCGGGTCTCGACTGAAGATAAGATATTTACTAAAAATCATTTCTGGTCTCGACGGAAATAAACGCATCTTATTTCGGGTCTCGACTGAAGATAAGATAACACTTTAAGCCGGGTCTCGACTGACTTAAAGAATATTATCTCGGGTCTCGACTGAGATAGTATCTTATTAACATTAACACTTTATTCCTGGTCTCGACGGGAATAAAGAATTGTTTTAACCCATGGTTAGAACAAAGGGTCTTAACATTAGCTTAAAGCCAACCCTCAAGCGTCAAGTTATAGATCGGTGAGTACTAGTCACTTCTAACAATATAATATTTATCATATATCTATTTGATTATACATTTACTCATACATATATTTACATTTTATACTCTTTTGGTGCATATTTATTTAATATCATAATTTAACTTTATTCTATTAATCTTACATATATATATATTGAAGATCTTATATTGCAATTTTTGCCAATAAGTGTTTTTCAGTGTGATACAAAATTCTCTGACCCAAAACTTATATTTTGAGTTTTATCCCAATACAACTTTTCTTGATAATCGTATATTCTAAGTCTGTGGTAATAAGTGTTTTATAGTGTGTGTTGATCTCTGACCTCATTATATAATCTGATTTTAATATAATTAGTGGGCAATCTTAAAAAAAAATGTGTGAAAGTTTATTGGAAGTTAAAACGAAGTGAATAGTGTTTGTTTTGATAAGAGATTCGACCACTAACCTTGATCCAAATTTACCAGTGCATCCATTTCAGTTTCACTAAGTTCAAATTTGCGTGTACGTTCTATTAACGGACAGTACATTTTATGGGCCTTCGAGCCGGATCTAAGGTCTAGTGTTTTATTCTATCAATCGTTTCATTATGTCTGCTCTTCAAAAACTTTTGGGCAACCAAGCCACTTCCGCAATAATCTTTGAAAAATCGTTCAATACCTACAACAAAACTGATGTAGAAAAACGAACGAAAGGTCTTATTTCTGAGCGACTAACCGCTCTAAGTGAAATTTGGTCACAGTACAAGAAAGATCACTATACAATTATTCAAGCCACGCAGGCTTTGGAAGATAGTGAACTTCAAAATTACGATTATTTCGCAAAGGATCAATTTTCAAAGGTGGAAAATCAATACTTTAATTTTCGAGGTATTCTTAGGGATGCATTAGATGCATTCGAAACAAAGGTTGAACCAAGTCCAAAATCAGAACATGAAACTTCATCGTCTCTGAGACTACCTAGCATCACAATCCCAAAATTCTCAGGATCTTATGATTCTTGGAGACCTTTTCACGATCTTTTCAAGTCCCTGGTGCATTCAAATTCTGCGTTATCACCGGTGCAGAAATTGCATTATTTAAAGTCAAATGTATCTGGAGAAGCAGAGCACTTATTGCATCAATTTCCTATGACCAACTCGAGCTATGACAGCGCATGGACGATATTGCTTGAAAGGTATGATAACAAACGAGTCTTGGTAAATGCCCAATTGAAAGCACTCTTTAATCTACATAAAGCAGCCCACGAATCAGCCAAGGCTATCAAAACCTTGCTAGATAAGTCTTCCGAATGTATCTTCGAACTCGAGGCATTGCAAGTTTCCACTAAGCAATGGGATGCAATCTCATCTATATGGTGGTACAATGTTTACCAGCAGAAACGCACCTTGCATGGGAACAAGAGATCAATACAGCAAAAGGACTTCGCACTTTCGAATCCTTAAAAATATTTTACAATCTAGATTTAGAATTTTAGAAGCCATAGTCGATACCAAACCATCCCCAGCCAACAAAAATGCTCAAGTCCCGAGAGCATCTACCCATTTTACATCATACACCGAAGCATCTCCTTTGTGCAAAGAGCAGCACCGTCTATTTAAATGTCCGAAATTCATAAAACTCGATGTAGACAATAAATTCCAAATTGTCACATCAAATCAATTGTGTAATAATTGCCTATCAAAAGGCCATAGCACGCAAACTTGTACGAGTAAGTTTTCATGTCAGCGATGTGGAAGGAGGCATCATTCTTTACTTCACAGGAATAATGCCACTCCAAGGACCTCGACCCAATTCAAGCCAAGGGAGCAGCAATCAGAAGCTCAACCTTGTAATTCACCTTCCACATCCAATAAATCTCTTCACACCCTTCACGCAAAAAATCATCATACCAAACAAGCGCTGCTTGCAACAGCGCTGCTAAACGTTCCTACAAAAAAGGGAAACATGTTGGTATTAAGGGCACTGATAGATTCAGGCTCTCAAATTTCATTTGTAACCCAAGCCGCCGCACGTAAGCTGCAATTATCCACTACAAACGTGGAAATTCAAATCACTGGCCTGGGAAAAACTGAAACTACAAATGTTCAAAAACAAACTACGTTGAACATTTATCCTTATTCAACCACAACTAAGGCAACCACAGTTACCGCCCTTATAGTGGGTACAATTACGGACATTTTACCCCCTTCAACCATTCCAAACAAAGAATGGAGTCATATACATGAGCTACCACTTGCCGATCCGTTTTTCTTTAAACCAGGAAAAATTGACCTGCTCTTAGGAGCAGATGTGTACAGCGAAATTCTGTTGGAAGGTTTACGGAAAGGTCCTCCAGGAACACCAACTGCCCAAAACAGTACCCTCGGATGGATACTTTTCGAAAAGCTAAAAAATACATCCACATTCTTAACAGCATCTGCGTTAACAGCAAAGGCTCATTACGACGACGACACTTCACTGGATAAACTCTTACGTCAGTTTTGGGAAACTGAAGGAGTTAATCCAGGAAGAAAGCTGTCTAAAGCAAATCAAGAATGTGAAGAGTTTATCAAAAAACTCATGTTCGTAACGCACATGGCCGTTACGAAGTTCGTTTGCTTTTCACCGCAGAAAGTCCTAGTCTAGATTACTCTCGTGGTATGGCATTACGTAGGTTCAACAGCCTAGAACGACAATTAGAACGAAATCCTGAACTCTATCAGGAATACAAAGCTTGTATTAACGAATACAAGTCATTAGGTCACACATGACAGTGGCTCATAAGATAGTAAGCAATGAACAAAGCTACTATCTTCCTCACCATGCTGTTATCAAAGATAGCACCACCACAAAGGTTCGCGTCGTCTTTGATGCTTCGGCTAAAACGACTAATAGAAAAACTCTAAACGAACAGCTACATACGGGTACAGTGCTGTAGTCTGAACACTTTTCAATCATCCTCAGATGGCGAAAGTACAAATTCGCTATGTCTGCTGACATAGAGAAAATGTACAGGATGATAAAGGTACAACCCCCAGATCGAACCTACCAAAGAATACTTTGGAGTGATAATCAAAATGAACCTATTAAAGATTACAAATTAACCACTGTAACCTTTGGCACCACGCCAGCTCCCTATCTCGCAAAAAAAACGCTCAATCAACTAGCCATTGATGAAGCTGATAAATTTCTCGTAGCTGCGAAGATGGTGTCTCGTGACTTCTATGTTGATGACCTTCTTACAGGCTCAGATACAAAGGAAGAAGCCTTCCAAATACAAGATCAACTTATCAATCTGTTATCGTCCGGCGGATTTAATTTGAGGAAATGGGTTAGCAATTCTTCAGATTTACTATCTAGGATCCCCGAATCATACAGAGAAGTTGAACTTCCTTTGCGATTCACAAGCGATGAGTCCGTAAAAACATTAGGCATTCATTGGTTTCCAGGATCTGATTGCTTCACGCTACAATACAAAAGTAAATCAGATTGCCTCTCTACAAAGTGTTCTATTCTCTCAGAAATTGCAATGCTTTTCGATCCACTTGGCTGGCTATCTCCAATTATAAATACTGGTAAAATCCTAATGCAAGTTTTATGGCTTGCAGGATGTTCAGGGGTTAAACCAATCCCGGCACACATTGTTAAGCAGGGGCGCGAATTCAAATCAGAATTACATCATATTAGTAGCATCAACATACCACGTAGGTTACATACTACAAATAACTTATCCACTGTATTCTGGCCAGCATTAAAGCGCTCCAAGAAAAGAAATCAGCGATTCACCTTCAAAGATGGTCCTAAAGTTAAAATAAGACATTTGGCTTTAAAATTATTCAATAAGAATTATGTTTTCTTTTCTTACACCATAGGTCCTTATTTATTCATTCCCCTTCCCCCTAACTTTGTCATTTCAACTCTCAATCGTTAGGTGGTTACCGGAAAATTATGTGCGTTTTAAAGGCCAAAAATTTCGTATATTTATAAGTACAATATCACATCGATCTAACTCTAGTTCTCGTAAACCAAGCATTCTATTTTATCCTGGGCAAAGGAAGCCCCTTTATACGAGCAGTACAACCCCAAACCTTTTTCTTAATTTATTGCTTAATGAGTCAGTTCAAACTTACTTCTTTTTTAGATAAGTATCTTAAGGTTCATTACTTGAAAGACACTTCCAGTCTTTCAACGGGGGGCAGTATGTTCGAACCAAATTGATTCG
Organism: Dioctria rufipes; assembly: GCA_963924295.1. Lineage (NCBI taxonomy): Eukaryota > Metazoa > Arthropoda > Insecta > Diptera > Asilidae > Dioctria > Dioctria rufipes. The sequence continues at coordinate 305,237 of CAWUPM010000699.1, read as the reverse complement.
AATATATTTTCATAAACAGAAAATTTCTAAAAGAAAACATGCTGAAAACAAAGCATAAAATTTTTAGTAAACATATCTCTAATTTGATTACTATTAAGCAAAAAACATGTACACCACCCAGTATAGCCATGTATTTGTCATCTTCATAACATATTGCACAAATACAACATAAAATTATAACCTCAACGAGCAGATCAAATAAAAATTATTTCCATTTGTTAGATTCGTGATAAAAAACAATTCCTGAAAAGGGAACATATTAAAATATACCATGCTAAAATTAAGTTCTGAAAAGACAATAAATTCAATCTAATTACAACTTTCCTAAAAAATAGGTAAACCATCTAACAAAAGCATGTGTATAATCAGTCAAGCCGATCAATTTGCATCATTATCATCATTACAAGTATCATCGAACGGGAATTTCTCTTTTTGCAAATATAATTTAATTTAACACAGCAGCATGTGAAGCTCTAATTTCTTGTTGCTATGCATTTTTGTTCGTTGCTAGGCAAATTTTATCGCTAGTACCGTAAGATCACAGCTGCAGTGCCAATTCTTGTAATCATGCACCGCAGCTACTCTATCAGTGGTGTCGTGTGCAAGCAAGGGCTATATAAACGACAAGCTGACTGATCTCGATCTCACCTTACCGCCACGGAAACAGCTTAGTGTCGCGCGCGAAGCTGTAATAATCAACTAAAACATAACAAACATAAAAGTTTTTAATCAATATATGTAACAAAAGAAGACAAAACAAAGACAATTGTGAAATCAAGGCCAAAATAAAAAGCCTGAGTGTTAAAATCTACCGTACCATAAATCCTAACACGGAAGTTAGGACTACACATTAAGGACAATATATATTAAATGCGCAAGAAAGACTCTGACTATGACTATGACTATCTCGATCTCTTTTTGTACTTGGCATCGCTTGGGGTAAGTTGGCTGTTAGGGACTAACATTAATATCGGGTATCGACTGATATTTCCCTTTTAACAATTAACAATCATTTCTGGACTCGACGGAAATAAACGCATCTTATTTCGGGTCTCGACTGAAGATAAGATAACACTTTAAGCCGGGTCTCGACTGACTTAAAGAATATTATCTCGGGTCTCGACTGAGATAATCTTTTACTAACAATCATTTCTGGTCTCGACGGAAATAAACGCATCTTATTTCGGGTCTCGACTGAAGATAAGATAACACTTTAAGCCGGGTCTCGACTGACTTAAAGAATATTATCTCGGGTCTCGACTGAGATAATCTTTTACTAATAATCATTTCTGGTCTCGACGGAAATAAACGCATCTTATTTCGGGTCTCGACTGAAGATAAGATAACACTTTAAGCCGGGTCTCGACTGACTTAAAGAATATTATCTCGGGTCTCGACTGAGATAGTATCTTATTAACATTAACACTTTATTTCTGGTCTCGACGGGAATATAGAATTGTTTTAACCCATGGTTAGAACAAAGGGTCTTAACATTAGCTTAAAGCCAACCCTCAAGCGTCAAGTTATAGATCGGTGAGTACTAGTCACTTGTAACAATATAATATTTATCATATATCTATTTTATTATACATTTACTCATATATATATTTACATTTTATACTCTTTTGGTGCATATTTATTTAATATCATAGTTTGACTTTATTCTATTAATTTTACATACATATATATTGACGATCTTATATTGCAATTTTTGCCAATAAGTGTTTTTCAGTGTGATACAAAATTCTCTGACCCAAAACTTATATATTGAGTTTTATCCCAATACAACTTTTCTTGATAATCGTATATTCTAAGTCTGTGGTAATAAGTGTTTTATAGTGTGTGTTGATCTCTGACCTCATTATATAATCTGATTTTAATATAATTAGTGGGCAATCTTAAAAAAAAGGTGTGAAAGTTTATTGGAAGTTAAAACGAAGTGAATAGTGTTTGTTTTGATAAGAGATTCTGCCTGAATATCTGGTATTTTAGTTAGTTCCTTCTCGATATGCATAAAACCATTTTTCGCCTGTTTTCTGTACTATCCTAATTTACCGGTTTCAGTCTTGAAAGGTAAGCTGGCAGTGTATCTTGAGGTTTTCTAGTGAGTGTTTCCCTAAAGTGTTACTCACAATGATCCTTTTCTGGGGTAGATTCCTCGATAGTATTAATGTCCCAGAACTTCTCTAGTGTATCTTCTATTTCGACCAGAGACAGAAAACATTACATCTTGGGAGATCTTCGATTTGTGTTGGGTACATTTCCGAAAATTATCCAGCCCAACTTAGCATTTTTCGATTAAATGAAACTGTTTCCGAATTAAACGAAACTATTTTCGGATTGAGTGAAACCATTTCCGAATTAAATGAAACTGTTTTCGAATTAAATGAAAATATTTCCAGATTAAAAGGAACCCCTTTCACATTGATTGAAACTATCTTGAAACTAAATGAGACTGTGTTCAAATAAAATGAAACCTCGGAGAATAAAATATGAAATTAATGCTTTCGTAGGTTGTTATATTCATTACAGAGGTAAATTAAATTTTATAGTATACTTTGCCATTCAAAAACTATAACTAATTTAGAAATTTAGAAATTCTTTGTATAACGGTGCTGATTTTTATTTACCTTACTGTCATTAGTGAAGCGGTGAGCAATCTGCAGCTTGTGGGATTTGCAAAACTATATCCACTACATAATCCGAAGAATCATTTTGGTTTAGTTGCTGAACAGTTTGATAAATTACATTGACAATATTATGTTCGGTGCTAACCTCTCTTAATATTGATCGGGCGGTGAACTTTTTTTTCGAAAATGCTTTTTCTATAGGATTCAGGCGAGTAAGGGGGTAAAAATTTAAAATAACATGCGCTATCTCGAAGAATATCCTGAATTTCGCGCGTTTTATGGATTCAAGCATTACCCAGGATTAGAAAGGAATCCTCTAATTGCGGTATGTTATCAATTAAAACAAAAAAAAAATGTGTTTGAAGCGATCGGCATTCACGGTAGCTTTAAAATTTGAGCGGCCTCTTCGGTTATGAGCGAGACTTGTGAACCTGGATCGATGAGCGATCTAAAATGTTCTAACTGGCCATAAACGTTTTTTATTCAAACAATTGCAGTTGGCAATAGAACGATCGGAAACCTTAGATTGGTTGAGTGGCAGTTTATGCGGCTATTCCTTATTTGCTCAGAAAGAGTAATGCCTTTTTTGCAGCTTTTAGAAGCCAAATGAGTTGTGACGTTGCTTGTCTCTCCATTTGATTTGGATGCTGGTGGAGAGTATGATCCCTTTTGTTACAAAATGTGCCAAGCTTGTTACACTGACATGGATCGGTTTTAATAAGAGTAAGGCAATTGCAACATAGCTTGCTTAGTCGGACGAATGGAAACTATGGAAACTTTCCTTCGTATTTTTAAATGCAGTGTGCTGTTGTTGTCTGAAGTTTTTTTATACAATCGAGTACCTGGTAACTTTTTTCCAGAAAATGTAGGAGATAATTATTGATGGTCTCTCTTTAGGATCAGGTAGAATCTCTTCGAAAGGCCGAAGACTTTCTGGATCTAGTTTTCTCATTGCAATGCAAACAATCATTGGACTCCAATTGTCTGTATCACAATTAAGATTGTTCAATGCTGCGAAGCATTCACTTATTGTGCCGTATAAGGCAATAATGTCTTCTTACGACCTATGCTCAGTATTCTTAAAATCAATTATTGTGTTGATATAGGTGCTTACAGTCTTCCTATTGTTGTTGTACCTTGCTTTAATTAAGCTCAAGGCAGTGTTATAATTGCAGTTATTTAATTGAAAATGGCTAATTACTCTTTTTACGTCTACTTCTAGATAATAAAGAAGGTAATGCATCTTGTTCACGTTACTGATAGAAAAGTTGTTGTAGATGACATTAGTGAAGATGTCGATGAAAGATCTCCATTCTTTATAATACCCATCGAACTTGGTAATCTTGGTAGGAGGCAGTTTTGGAAAATTATTTTCCGTCTTAGCTGAATAGCAAGGTAATGTTATTCTTTGTTGTTGTTCGATTTATTGTGCCGTGCCTGGAAAAGTTTATGCCACAGGATGATCTACTGGAGTTGTGTCGTCAGCTTTAATTTTCACTTGCTCTTCTGATTGGCGTATTTTTGGCTGCTGTGACAGGTCTTCGTAATTAGAAACCATCTCGATTCCTCCTTTGTATAGGTCATAAGTTTTTTCATTGTTCGGTATGATATGGATGGCCCCTGATATTCCCTGTTTTATTTGTTTATGTAGCAACGTAAATGGGGACTAGTTTTCTTCTAATTATTTAAGCTTATTCGCCAAATATGACTCCGTTTTTCTTGAAGCGCCGTCTTTTGTGTAGTTTTTGATGCTGTCCGCAATCTGTTTTGCTAATCTCTTATGGGATGAGATGTAGTCCTCAATCGTCTTCATAGTCTCTAACGGTTGCTTATAGCTAACTAACTTTAGTAATTGCGTTAGGGTAAAATCAGAACAATGGGTTAAAACTTGAACGCGCGGCCGTTTCGTAAAAAATCAGCTTCCTGCATTATCTTATGAATAAAATCTTAACAGTTTGTTAAGACATTAAAATGAACAAATGGTTTTTATGCCCGATGAGTGAACTTCCAGGCGACTGAATAAAATTTTAACGGTGTGTTAAAACATTAATATGTTTGAGTTTTGTCAGAACTCAACTTCCAGAATATTATTAAGAAAAAATCTTAACTGTGTTAAGACTTTAAAACTGATGTGAAATGAGCGGTGTGTTAAGACCTTAAACTTCAATTATTCCGATGAAGTGAACTGCTTGAAGACTGAACAAAATCTTAACGGTGTGTTAAGACTTTAACTTCTATGACTCCGTAGAAATGAACTGCTTGAAGACTGAATAAAATCTTAACGGTGTGTTATGACTTTAAACTTCTATGTTGACCGATTCTTGGAAGCTCGAAAGACCATGTACGGCTTTCAAGTTGTACCTAATTCAGCAGTGTCTTAAATCAGATGTATGTACAATTGATTATGTATTACCGCAGTTTGTTAAACTTTTTGTCTACCTTACCTCTGGTAGGGGTCATTAAAAGATTGCTTGGTTAGAAGACGTTAGGGTAAAATCAGAACAATGGGTTAAAACTTTAACGCGCGGCCGTTTCGTAAAAAATCAGCTTTCTGCATTATCTTATGAATAAAATCTTAACAGTTTCTTAAGACATTAAAATGAACAAAATTAAAAGATTGCTTGGTTAGAAGACGTTAGGGTAAAATCAGAACAATGGGTTAAAACTTGAACGCGCGGCCGTTTCGTAAAAAATCAGCTTCCTGCATTATCTTATGAATAAAATCTTAACAGTTTGTTAAGACATTAAAATGAACAAATGGTTTTTATGCCCGATGAGTGAACTTCCAGGCGACTGAATAAAATTTTAACGGTGTGTTAAAACATTAATGTGTTTGAGTTTTGTCAGAACTCAACTTCCAGAATATTATTAAGAAAAAATCTTGACTGTGTTAAGACTTTAAAACTGATTTTCAATCCGATGAAATGAGCGGTGTGTTAAGACTTTAAACTTCAATTATTCCGATGAAGTGAACTGCTGGAAGACTGAATAAAATCTTAACGGTGTGTTAAGACTTTAACTTCTATGACTCCGTAGAAATGAACTGCTTGAAGACTGAATAAAATCTTAACGGTGTGTTATGACTTTAAACTTCTATGTTGACTGATTCTTGGAAGCTCGAAAGACCATGTACGGCTTTCAAGTTGTACCTAATTCAGCAGTGTCTTAAATTAGATGTATGTACAATTGATTATGTATTACCGCAGTTTGGTAAACTTTTTGTCTAGCTTACCTCTGGTAGGGGTCATTAAAAGATTGATTGGTTAGAAGACGTTAGGGTAAAATCAGAACAATGGGTTAAAACTTGAACGCGCGAGTTATGTATGTATCAAAAAAGCAAAGTGACTCGGTGAAACCAGAGCCACCCCGCCGGACGTCTCGTATCTTTTAAAATAATTTAAAGTAAAAGTTCCCAGGAAAATTATCCACTAAGCAGTTTTGATCTGTGAGAACCTTAATGTAATGCTAGTAAGAAATGAATATGAAAATAAAATGAAAAGCTTTTCTGGACGAGGTTGAAATATGAAATTAATTAAGTAGTCAGTTGGTTAAAACGGTTCGTCGCAGTAAGCTTAAAAAACGGTTTCATGTAAAGATTTGGCAATAAAGATTAAAGTACTAAAAGAGTGTTTTCTTTCTTTTTGTTTAATTTTTTTTATAATTTCGAATATATTTCTAAAACAGTTCGAGTTAAATAAAAATATATAATTGGCGCAGTCGGTAGGATCTCTATCGGAAGAAAAGAGATCTAGTGAAACGAATCAATCGCAAAGTTTTAAACAAGAGATCCAGTGAAACAAATAAGTAAAAAAAAGTAATTTTGATCTCAAATAAAGTGGGCTACAAAGTAAGCCAAAGTGAAATTTAGTGGTTTTACGAAGAAACAACACAGAGACAAGAATACAAAACTGGAGAGGCGAAATAATCGATTCAGATTATTAGACCAACATCGAAACATGGCACAAAACCCTATCGAACAGTGCGTAATAGCATTATCACAGCTATATTCCAAGGAGAAGCAGGAACACTACCTTCCTTCATCGACTCTGTGACAAGGACTTTGGGAGATTATGGAAACGAAGCAGATCGAGTTTTCCAAATTATTTACAACAGCAAAATCCAAGGAGCCGCAAAGAATGTACTAAGCACTAACCCCCCACAGAATTGGAATGAATGTAAACAAAGGTTAAAGAAACATTATAAAGCATCTAAAGATCAAATGACTATCACCAGAGATATTGGATGTTTAAGAGTGATTAGTATTAAAGAATTAGTTGATAAATTAAGACATATGGTAGAAGACATTACAGAATATGCAGCTTTTGAAGATAATGGAACTATAATAATAGATATATTTAGTGGAATGCTAGTGCAAAGAATTAAAGAATTAGTGTCAGGAACCCTGGCATATGAAATAATGACGAAACATAATTTAACAGAAATTAGAGAAATAATTGATAAATTTGTAGGGCAGGATCAGTATAATTTAAATATAAATCTTGTTAACAAAAATTTCCAAAAAAATAAATACAGTGAAAAGAAACTCAATATACAGCCACATAATCAAAGACTTTATACACATTATAAACCAAATAATCACAATAACAATTCAGGACAATACAGACACAATAATAACTCAGGTCAATACAGACACAATAACAACTGGCAACCAAGACAATACTATAACCAACAACAAAACTTTAATAGAACGCAACAATTTAGGCAGAATGACGACGAACGTATTCAGAGTAGACAAAATAGAGTAAGACCCGAACCTATGGAAGTGGAAACTATGAGTAGAATAGAAACAAATACCATTGACGACACGTTTTTTATAAACTAGCCTCGGATTATAAGAAAATCATTACGGTATTAACCATACAGGGAGAAGAATATGTAGCATTGATAGACACCGGATCGACTATTAGTATATTAAACGAAGTCAGATTTCCTAAAACTAAATATCAGGTAATAAATCAAGAAAGCGTAGCAATCAATACTATACAGGGAGAAGTGAATAAACCTAACAAAACAGTAGCAACATTATGCCCACAAGAATTCAATTATCCAGATAATGCGAGATTTAAATGGATCGCTATGTCGTTAGATAAACCTTATGATTTGTTAATAGGTATGGATTGGATAAATAGAAATGTGAAACAAATTAGTGTAGAAAATCAAGAAATCCTTATGACTAATGGAGTGAGTCTTCCGTTCCTAACTAAAACTCTTCAAGAGGATGTGAATGTATTGGAAGTAAGTGAAGTTCAAAATCTTCAGTTAGATCATTTAAATGAAAAAGAAAGAAATACGATTGAAAGATTAATACAAAAATATAACAGATTACTTTTCAAAGAGGGAGATACTTTAACTAGTACAAGTACAGTAGTGCATGAAATAAAAACAACAACAAATGAACAAATTAACTCAAAACTCTACAGATATCCACCAAAGCATGAAGCTGAAGTTAGAAGTCAAATGGAAGAAATGGAAAAACAGGGTATAATTAGAAAAAGTAAGAGCAGGTATAGTTCACCAATAATCGTAGTACCAAAGAAAAAAGATAACTCGGGAATACAGAAATTTAGAATTGTCGTAGATTATAGAAGATTGAATCAAGTAACAATTGATGATAAATACCCCTTACCAAATATTGACAGCATCCTAGATAAATTAGGGAAAGCACAATATTTCAGTACAATAGATTTAGCAAAAGGTTATCATCAGATATTAGTAGCAAAAAAAGATATTGAGAAAACAGCCCTGCTGGATTATATGAATATGTAAGAATGCCGTTTGGGTTAAAAAATGCCCCGGCTACATTTCAAAGATTAATGAACGAAATCCTTCGTGAATATATCAACCAAATATGTGTAGTATATCTGGATGATATATTAATTTTCTCAACTACACTGGAAGAACACGAGAAATCATTAAATAAAATCTTGGCAAGACTTCAAGAACACAATTTGAAAATTCAAGTAGATAAATGCAGTTTTCTGAAAAGAGATACTGAATTTCTGGGACAGATTTTGACAAAAGAGGGAATCAAACCTAACCCAGAAAAGATTAAAAATATCCAAGAATTTGAAATACCTAAAACGGAAAAGCAACTAAAAGCATTTCTAGGAGCAACCGGATATTACAGGAAATTTATTAAGGATTATTCAAAAATAGCATTTCCAATGATAAAATATTTGAAGAAAGGCAACAAGATCAATATAAATGACCCCCAGTATATAGCATCATTCGAAAACCTGAAGAGTTTAATAACTGCACACCCAATCTTAAAATACCCGGAGTATGACAAGCCATTCGTGGTAACAACAGACGCTAGTGATTACGCGATAGGAGCAGTTTTATCGCAAGAAGGACATCCAGTTTGCTTTGTATCACGAACCCTAAATGACCATGAAAGAAATTATTGCACCACCGATAAAGAATTTCTTGCAATTATGTATTCTGTAAACTATTTTAGACCTTATTTATACGGAAACAAATTTAAAATCGTAACAGACCATGTACCAATTAAATATCTGAATAGTAAATACAAAGGGAAAGAATTTTCTCAGCGACATCAAAGATGGCTATTAAAACTGCAGGAATTTAATTATGAAATAGAATACTTACAAGGTAAAGAAAACAAAGTTGCGGATTATTTGAGTAGACTAGAGAAAGTAGAGAAAATCAATCCTGAAAATGACACAGAATCAAATCTAGGAATATCTGACACAGTACACTCAGTAGACGAGCAACGGCTAGATCATATAGGAATAAAAGATGACATAGTAAACAAGTACAAAACACAAATAATACTAACATACAACCCAGAAAAAGAAATCAAGATAATACATAATAGAAGAATCATTGAGGTAAATCCACTGCAAAGTGAAAATCTAACAAAAGATATATTGAGACGATATATAAAACCAGGGTATACAGGTATCTATTCAGAAGTGTCTGACACAGATTACCATAAAATCCAATTAATTTTGATATCAATGTTCTCAGAAGATACAAGAATCAAGGTTATAAGAAGTTCAAAAAGAGCGAACGAAATATTAACTGAGGAAGAGTTGCACAGACAATTATCTCTTTACCATACCAAGGAATCCATGCATAGTGGAATAAATGAATGCTATCATAATTTAAAAGATAAGATATATTTTCCGAAATTGCGAGAACATATACAATTAATCATAAACAACTGTGAGAAATGTCAGCAGATTAAATATGACAGGAAACCCATCAAAGCGAAATTTGCATTAACAGAAACTCCAAAAGGAAAAAATGAAATAATTCATTTAGATATATTTCACTTTAAAAAACAGGCCTTTGTAAGAACAATTGATAAGTTAACGAAATTCGCAGCAGCCTACTGTATTACAGATCGAAACTGGAGAGCGAGGAAAGCGCTGATGATAGAACATTTCGCAAAATTTGGAAAACCTAATAAAATAATAATGGACAACGAATTTAGGGCAGAGCAACTGATGGAGTACCTGAAGATGGAAAACATTGAGGTACATCTAACGAAGCCAAATAATCATACTGGCAACGCGGACATAGAGAGACTACACTCAACCCTCTTAGAGAAAATAACAGGCATTGAGAGTAGTGAACTCTCGGTAGAAATGAAGATTCAGATGGCTATAGGAAACTATAACGATCGTTATCACTCGACAATCAAATGTACTCCCAGAGATGCTAAAGAAGTGGTGGAAGTTGAAAAGTTAAAAGAAAGAATAAATAAATCTAAAATGCGAATAATAAATAAAAGGAATGCTAATAGGGAAAATTACGTAGAAAACAGATTGATAGGGCCTATTAGAAATTATAAGAGACTGAGACATAAGGACGAGCCATATTACAGAATTAAATCATTAAGAAATGTACATGTTGCAAACATTAAAAGACCTTTAAAATCTACAGATTTTCAGCACCGTAATAATACTCCTGACAACAATATCAACAACACAGGGGCTTCTACAAGTCAATCCAATAAATGAAGAGGCAGGCTATATACAAGTAAAGCTCAGAGAAGTAGAAATAGTTAATCAGACCAACACAGTATTGCACATCATCGATCCAAATGAGATAAATAACATACTTACACAAATTGAAGTTAATTTAGAACAAGTAGACATTGATAATAAAAATCTATTAAGGATGGAAATCAAAAAAATAAAATCAATAATTCCAAATGAAACCAGGAGAAGGAGAGGTCTAATTAACTTGGGTGGTACTGTACAAAAATGGCTTTTCGGTACAATGAACGAGGACGACCGACAGGAAATATTGGAACATTTAAAAGTGGTAGACGAAAATAATCATAACGCTATCAGCACTTTAAATAAACAGGTTTCAATTAACACACACTTTAATGAAACCATTAACATACATAAAAACGCAGTAGAAGAAGACAGAACTAAACTTACAAAAGCATTTGACGAAGTAAGAAAACAAAATAACGAAATCATACGACATTCCTTGTACTTAGACCAGATGATAAAATTACGATACCTAGAAAATAAGATAAACCAAATCCAAGATAATATCGCGTCAGCAAAACACAATATAATACATCCAAGCATTTTAACCGCGGAAGAAATTGAACTGTATCATATTGACTTTTATAAATTGAAATTAATTAAAGTAGGTATTATGAAATATAAAGACCAGCTACTAGTAATTGCAATTAAAATTCCACAGAACTATGTTAGAACAGATTTAAAACTAGTTACTCCATTACCTAATAAAGACTATTGGGAAATCGAAGAAAATAATGAATACATTGTTCACATCGAAAATAAAGCTTTAACTTATCAAGAAGATACTATGTTAAAAGATTTAAAAAATAGTAAAATTTGTATTTGGAATAACCAATGTAAATTTAGGTATAATAATAAAACTAAAATCGAAGTGTTAGACGATGAAACATTGTTAATAAAAAATGCTGAAAAGGAGAAGCTAATACAAAATTGTGACGATAGAAATATTACATTAAATAAAAATTATTTTATCACTTTTTATAATTGTGAAGTCAAATTGTATCAAGAAACGTTTTATAACCACAGAAAGATTATACAAGATAAATACTTTTATCCAAGTAATACATTTAATCAGACTTACGTTAAAGCCGTAACTTTCGATAATATGGTATTTAAACATTTCGAAAATATAAAGGAAATTGAAGAATTGAAATTCCACAAAACTGTATCATATGGAATCAGTTCAATTTTGATTGTAATTGTCATAATAGGCATAGTAATTATAGTAATATGGTTAAAGAAAAAGAGGACTAATATAAAGATTATAAATAAAAGAATTCAGGAGAATCCTAACTTTAACCGTGGAGGAGTTATGTATGTATCAAAAAAGCAAAGTGACTCGGTGAAACCAGAGCCACCCCGCCGGACGTCTCGTATCTTTTAAAATAATTTAAAGTAAAAGTTCCCAGGAAAATTATCCACTAAGCAGTTTTGATCTGTGAGAACCTTAATGTAATGCTAGTAAGAAATGAATATGAAAATAAAATGAAAAGCTTTTCTGGACGAGGTTGAAATATGAAATTAATTAAGTAGTCAGTTGGTTAAAACGGTTCGTCGCAGTAAGCTTAAAAAACGGTTTCATGTAAAGATTTGGCAATAAAGATTAAAGTACTAAAAGAGTGTTTTCTTTCTTTTTGTTTAATTTTTTATTATAATTTCGAATATATTTCTAAAACAGTTCGAGTTAAATAAAAATATATAATTCGCGGCCGTTTCGTAAAAAATCAGCTTCCTGCATTATCTTATGAATAAAATCTTAACAGTTTGTTAAGACATTAAAATGAACAAATGGTTTTTATGCCCGATGAGTGAACTTCCAGGCGACTGAATAAAATTTTAACGGTGTGTTAAAACATTAATATGTTTGAGATTTGTTAGAACTCAACTTCCAGAATATTATTAAGAAAAAATCTTGACTGTGTTAAGACTTTAAAACTGATTTTCAATCCGATGAAATGGGCGGTGTGTTAAGACTTTAAACTTCAATTATTCCGATGAAGTGAACTGCTGGAAGACTGAACAAAATCTTAACGGTGTGTTAAGACTTTAACTTCTATGACTCCGTAGAAATGAACTGCTTGAAGACTGAATAAAATCTTAACGGTGTGTTATGACTTTAAACTTCTATGTTGACTGATTCTTGGAAGCTCGAAAGACCATGTACGGCTTTCAAGTTGTACCTAATTCAACAGTGTGTTAAATCAGATGTACAATTGATTATGTATTACCGCAGTTTGTTAAACCTTTTGTCTACCTTACCTCTGGTAGGGGTCATTAAAAGATTGCTTGGTTAGAAGAAAACGAAGTTTAGTTTTAACTTGATAACTAGAACTTATTTATTTACAAAACACTCAATCTATTTATATTGTCATAAAAATGGTTAGCCTATAAAAAAAAAAAAAAAGCGTTAAACGATTGCTTCATTGAGTCATTGTTTGGTGAAGGAAAGAAAATAACCGAAATTTCACAAGTTGCATTCTTTATTTATCGACTTGTGGTCAGTGCAATACAAAATAAATGCATAAAAAAAATTAGAGAGCTTGCAAATTGAGTAGAAGTGAACGAATTTAGGCCTGTAGATTTCACTATGACCAACAATAAAAACAAATAATGGCTCAATGAACGAAGATTACAATGCTATGAAAATTGCTTAATAAGTTCAAGCTTTAAAATGATTCAGGCCTGAACACTGTCTGACACTCTTGCATCCCTAAAGAATATTAAATTTTTACCTTTTTTAAAGGACTCTAAATGTGCCGCTATTAAGATCCAAAGGGATAGAGGTGACGGTATTCACCTTGCCAAAAAATGGAGGGGACGGTGCATATTAAGGTTTCGGAGTTACAGGGTAATTAAGAAAATATACTAGTTTTTCGCAACATTATTCTTATTATTATCTCTAGGGAATGTAGACAGGGTTCCCGTCTCTCATCTAGTCCCTACGACCTACATAAACTTTTGTGACATTACCCCTAGATGGTCTAGGGCGCCCACTCCAACTTAAAGTCTTTTATAAAGTCTATAACATAGATTTGGCTCCTTCATTTGCAAGCCTGTCCGCAATTTCGTTGCTCTTAATCCCTTCATGTCCTAGCACCCATGTTAGCGCCACCTTGTTTGCTTCGGTCAGTTTCCTCAAGACAGTAAGACGGTCTCATACCAGCTTTGATTCAAAGGTAAAGGAGTTTAAAGCTTTGAGTGCTGCTAGGCAAGATTTCTTACTATTCAATTGCTTTTCATTTTCGAAAGGTTTGAATCTTGGGAAGTATTACACAAAAATGACAAGAAAAAATAGAGATTACTCTTTAAGATTTTTTACTGGGGCAAGCTTATATTTGTTCGAGAAGGAATTTTTTGGATTCTCCGGTATATAGCAAAAAGCTAAAAAAAATTTTATTTGTTATTTCATCACGCAACCCATTTGATTTTGGGTGAAAAGTTTCATGCCTAGGTTTTGACTCATCAACAGGTCCCAAATAGCGAAATTGAGAGACTTGAAAAACAAATGAAAAATACAATAAAGAAGTAACATGAAAAAATGAAAACAGCCAAAAAATTGAGAAAAAATGAAAAAACATTTTAAAGACCTGGTTCATTCGAAACGAATCGAACCTGAGAACGCCCGCAGTGGGCTGCCTTCTAGAACAAACATTATTTGCCCCTGTAAAAATCTTAAACAGTAATCCCTATTTTTATTTCTTCCTCCTTGGTGGAATACAGAAGTTTTCGTCTCATATAATTCACACCCAGAATTTATTCTGAATTTATATGGGATGAGATCAATTTGATCTGTTCCAAGCGTCTACGGCAGGCAGAAAAGAAAGCCGTACCGATGAGTGTAAGCTTTTCTGCTAACACGAAACGCTTCTTCTTCTGCCTTTTTCTATTTTCTTTTTTCAGCCCATTGCGGGCGTATACAAGTCCGATTGGTTTCGAATGAATCTGGTTTTTAAATTAAAAAAAAAAATCTATTTTTCTCAATTTTTTAGCTTTTTTCATGTCTATTTTTGTTCTATTTTAATTTGTTTTTCAAGTCACTCAATTTCGCTATTTGGGACCTATTGATGAGTCAAAATGAAGACTTGAAACTTGTCGGCCAAAATCAAATGGGTTGTGTGATGAAATAACAAATAAAACTTTGTTTTTTATCTTTTTGCTACATACCGGAGAATAACAAAAATGCCTTCTTGAACAAATATAAAAATGACAAGGTATGGCCGATACGAGAGGAACTTTTGTGTGTTGCACCGTCATTTGGTAAATTTTGATGGGTACAGAAATTGAGTTTTATTGGAACTAATTGTTGTAATCTTCTTCACATTATATATATATATATATATATTTACCTTAAGTTACTCTTAAATTTAAACTATTTGATAATAAGAGTTTCTGTTGAAATTGCGAAGCAAAGAAAACCAGATCTTGTATCGAAAATGGGTTCTTTCTATGATAGAAATATTGTGGACAGCGTATAAAACTGAAAGAATACGAAAGAAAGGATATATATAGCAGTATTTCGAAAATATTACCATGAAACAATTTCTGCTTTTGGGAATACTTTAAATTGAACTGGACAATAGTTACTGGAACTGACCTTACTCTTTTCAGAGTAGCTATTTTTGGAGCATGTGCTGAAGGTCTATCAGCTGGAATAGCAACATCTCTAGCTAGATATCAAAAACAAGAATTATGTTAGCTGATCATGCAACAGGCAGGAAAATATCAATGTCTATATACTACGTATATAGTTCATATTTATCACTGTAGCCAAGTGCTTGATACTGATTATAACTCTGTAAGTTAATTAAAATTTTTAATTGCACGGTGAGCAGGTATATTATTTCTACAAGCTGCTTAGCCGCTTTCTGTTACGAGCCATTAGATACACCTAAAAAGTAATGTATATATATATATATATAATATATACGTGTCAATTAATGTTTTATTTGCAATAGCTGAATTTTCAATGGAATGATGCCATCAATCTGAACTAATCTCAACTTGAGACAATGGCAGAATTCACAGGATTAATATTTGTTTTTGTATATTTCAGATTCCATTGCCTCTCAAATATCATGTAGTTCTCCATACTTCGTATTTTTTTACATTTTTACATTTCGTAGGTCTTTTTCAATTCATTCAAAAATCATAGGTAATGTGGTTTGAGCTGATAAACCATTTAAAACTTGACTTGTAAACGCCCAGATACATTTTCCTACATATATTGACACGACTTTGATTTTAATGAATAAATGGTTGAATACGTTTATGGTTTTTGGAAATTTACATAGGATTTACCCATAAAGCTTTTGTCAATTCCAAAATTACATTGAGAACATAGTGCTACAAAACTTAATTCTATGATTTTTGTGCCCTTTTAAAATTAATTTCCAACGA
This sequence comes from Dioctria rufipes, assembly GCA_963924295.1. Taxonomy (NCBI): domain Eukaryota; kingdom Metazoa; phylum Arthropoda; class Insecta; order Diptera; family Asilidae; genus Dioctria; species Dioctria rufipes. The sequence goes on along the minus strand of CAWUPM010000699.1, from coordinate 289,159 downwards.
ACCTTGGCATCTAAACATAAAAGTGTAGGAATTATAAGCAATTTTGCTATCCCAACCATAAAGGTAAGCGCTAATAAGTACACAAACTTTTAATGTGCTACTTACTTCATCTGTTTTTTTTTTTTTTTTTTGTAATCATAAAACCTTCCATAAACACAAAACGCAAATTTCAAACGTTTTCTTTATTGACAACTAAGTGTCAAAATATTTTTATCAATTCCCTTTCTCCACCTATGGGCACTCAGTTTCACCATAAAAAAATACTAAGAGTATGTCAAAATTATTAAATAAAAAATTAAATATTTTCCAGCTCATGTAATTACACAATTGTATTTTTATGATATTTACGTTAACAGATTTATTTTTAGCCTCTGATATTTGGTCCTAATATTATGTCGTATATTTTTGCTGTATATTTTAAAATTTCACGAAAATTTTGTTTTATACTGGTTTTTACCATATACTTAGTTCATTTTGATTTTGATCATGAATTTTTAGTAAATAGCTGTCAGAATATACAACAAAATATACGTCAATTATTCCCGAAGTTTTGAAAATGTGTTTACCTATTGTAAGTGAATATTCAACACACTTGCTTATAGCATCACAGGTGCTAAATCTTCAAATAAAATTTTATTCATATGTCAGTTTCAATTCACTCTACGCCATGAAAAATTTGAATAAAAATAAAGAAGAAATAGAAAAGATCTCATTTTATTATGTCGTATATTTTGACATTTAAGTACCTACGCTAATTTATAAAATCACTCCGTCGTATTTTGATCTTATATGTCTTATATGTAAATATCAAAATTTAGGTACGATAAAATATGCTGACATTTTTTTCTGCTTCTTTTGTGTTTTTATTCAGTATACAACAAATCTGACATGGTGAAGAATGAATAAATTACACTTTGAATGACAAATAAAAAAAATAAAAAAATTAAATTTTGTGCACCTGCGCTACTTCAAAAATATGGAATATTCACTCACCATAGCTTACTTTTACCGCAATCTCGGAAGCAGTTTACAGCTTTGTCGTACTTTTTCTCGTTTATTCGTTAATTCACTGCAAATTCAGTTTAGCCGATTTTATGGTAATTGAAAAATTTACTAAAATCAAAATGAACTAAGTATGGTGAAAACGAAAGTACCACAAAAATATGGTGAAATGTCAATATATACCGCAAAAGCCCCTGGGTGCTGAGTCTGATCTTTTACTTTAATGTCAAAATACGACAAAATTAAATGAAATTTCCCACTGATTTTTTTATGCATTTATTCAGCTCAGCAATTTAGGCACATGTAATGCTCTAAGTGGGTGTAGAATATCCATTTACCATAGTTTAAAAATTATGTCACAAACTTGGAAGGAGCTGCCAAATTTATTAAGTATATTCTGACATTTATTAATTGTAAATTCATTTTAGTGTATTTTGTGGTTGATGAAAATGATAATGGTGAATATAAAAGTACGACAAATTTGTGGTGAAATGTCAAAATATGTGACTAAAATAACTTCGAAGCTACGCCAAAATATCAGAATCAGTACATTGATTGGTCGGATACCGACGGCGAAACTTGTTATCAAGTTAATAATGGAATTTCATTAATAATTTTAATTACTTACAAAGGCCTGGAAGGTGATTCTGATCTTTTGTTGTAAATTTTAGCCGTGAATTTTGACATACTAACCTTACATTTTGTGTCTTTAATATTATCTACTACAAAAGGAACTTAAATGAATTTTCGGTGACAAAACGTCAAAAAACACGCCTAAATATGCGACAAAATAGTCAACTGCTCAAGAGGTTGTGACAAAAATTGTATACTGTGGTAAATGAATATTCTACACCTAATTAGAGAAATAAAAGTGCTTAAATTCAATAATATTTTTGAATTTGTAATAATGAGTTTTGTAAAAACGGATTAAAAATATTTCATAAAATAAATGAGAGACCATAGATAATTGTAATTTTCGGTAATCAGCTAAAAAAGTCCGATAAAGTCTGAATTGTCTCGAATAGATGACGCTTTTTTTTGTGCAATTCCGGTAAATTTAATGGAAAATAGCACAATTTCTTTGCTTAATAAGGAAAAGAATTTAATTGGAGACTAATTATAGCTCTAATAATGTTGGAAAACATTGGTATGAATAATAGGCCAGGCAAACAAGACAATGAATTCACATTACTTCCAACAGTTATTAAATTTTGGGTGATGTAAAATAATAATAAATTTAATTTTGTAACCCACTCTTAGGTCCGGAACATGCAAAAAATTGCAAAATGAAAAGTTTTTATTACTTTTATAAAGAATTTACATTGTTGGTAAATATATTTATGGATGTATGTTCAATATGCAATAGAATTTGAGATGCCTTGGCAGTGCGTCATCTGTGCTGGACCTTGTTACTGAACCCCAGTCGATCAGAATAAAATCATACAGACGAAGGAAAATTTAAACCCAAATTCAAGAAATCAAATAGCAGAAATCCAGAAAAGAGTGGATGAACCAACTTCTTCATAAAGTCACTATACAAAAATTTGCTTTTAACTAACCACTTATATTTGACTGGCTAAGAAATGAGAAGGTATTGAATTTCAGTAACTGGAATTTTGTGTACAGTTACTAGGTTAGAATATTGAGAACAAACTCCTATAATTATGATATGGGGACTTTTCTGAGTTGCTTTTATTCACTTTATTATCACGGTGTGCATGACTTTTTACAAAACTTGGCGGTCAAAGTAATTAACTTGTGTCATTTTCTGTTCATTCTTAATTCACTACAACCTGAATGAGTTGAATAACAATAAAAAGGAAGAAGAAACGCAATGCATTCCTTAGGCGTATATTTTGACACTTAAGCACGACAAAAGATCAGAATCACCCTCCAGGATTTAAGCTCGTTACAACAATAATATATGTACAGTCCATGGATGTGTGGTGAATATGACACAATTCATTTTAATTTTCAATTATAAATCCATCAACAATAAAACACCACAAACCCACATTCATACATAAGGCCGGAGAACTTCAGACCATATGAAAAGCGAAATTACAGTTAGACACTTTTCAAATTTTGCTGACAACTTTCAATGTATGCACATAATATTTATTTCGCAGTACTACGGTAATATACATACATACATGCATACATATATAGTGAGTAAGTTAATGCATATGTTAGCCATGTAAATGTATATAACCTTATTGCCAACGGCATAGGTAGGTACTCAAAATTGACTCTAATTTGCATGTGCAATAGAATTCCAGTGAACAATTTCAATTATTCCATGCACAACTGGAAAAACGAGTACAAAGCCTTCTTGCTGAATGAAAATTTGTGGCTTGAAGCTATTAAAACTTCTAGTTTAACAATGGATCTGTGATTACCCAACAACAAAGTTTTTAAATTTACTAAAATCCTTCACGTTTATGTTTTTGGATTAACTAATGTCGCCGACGCCATCCTGATTTTGCTTTTTTTTTTTAATTAGTATTAAAATATGCTCGTTTTGAATGAATTTAAACAGAAATATTTTTTGTTAATAAGCAGCGGAAGATGTAAAATTAGACAGGTATCACGCTTGGAAGCTTATTGTTAAATGTTCGTCAAAAGCAATTTGCTCAAAAGAATTGGTGCTGATGTTTGCCACAAGCATTACGATAATATTTATCAGAACTCTCACCTTTACGGTGGTCATGGATATGGAATATATTGCCCTAATTTGTATGCCTTTGATATCCTTATAATATATTCTGTCCCTAGGTTAAAAAAGGCAGAACTCTGATCTATCTAACTTATGGAAAAGTTAGTTTTTCTTCTATTCCCTTTGTAATTCTGCACCCTACAAGTGTCCATTCGTCGAAATCGATGTGAAGAAATATTTGATTTTTTCGAACATTCTTCTCAAACCCATATGAATTTTCTCCACACATCCTTTTTATTTGTTTTCCAAGAAATTGTTCAACCTTTTTATAGCTACATCGAAAAGGTTGATACACTGGATTCTTTAGTACCTCGAGATATATACGTAGAAACTATAACCTTGAAGAACTGTGACTAGCTAACCCCATGATATCTGAGATGATGTTACTTAAGTCGAAATTATTCTGAATTCAGCATTATCCTTTTCCTTTCAGGTTCTAGTCTAAGGTTAGTCTTGTATTGTTGAAATAATCATACCAAAGTTTGTGGCAAATGCAAATTTATTATTCTTTTCGATTCTTAAAGTGGTTTCGTTTCGTAAAAATGTCTTTGTGTTTTTAATCAATTATGAATATTTTTTTAGAATTGGTAGTATCCACTCATTACAAACCGCGAGCAACTGGCAGATTTCTTTGTGGAACAGAAACGAATTTTGAGAAAGAAGTTTTTCAGTAACACCAAACCTACAGGTGATTCAGTAGAGTATGAACGGTCTCTCATAAATTATAAAAAAAAAAAAACTTAGAATATTTAAGAGAAAAGCATACAGGCTCCATAGGGTTCCCACCAAATATTACTCAAACGTATACTGAGTATTGGGTGTAAACTGGAGATACCTTTACTAGATTATTATATTTCACGAAGAGAAGAAATAATTCGGAGCGCATATTCTATCGTCAACTACAGTGGAATGAATAGAGATAAAGCCCTTATTGACAAAAAGATTAAATGGTATTTTTGCACTGTCAAGCCTTATAAATCCTTGAGCCTTTATTTTTCTCTCTTCAACAAACAAGACTGTTGCGATGTTATAGCGGTTCAAGATTGAGAATAAAAGTACCAAAAAAGTTCAAAGAATTAACAAAACTTTATTTTAATTTAATAAGCGACGTGACAGTAATATGTATTGTTTTCTCGAAGTCTACTCTTTTAGAAGAAAAATTACGAACAGTGAAGTGAAGTTAGAACTGCATTCTCTAGGCTTACTAGATTTACTCGTTTTGATTGCGATGTATACTTGCGAGTCATTGCGGCTGCAACATTCCGCCCGCCTTGGAGTAAATGCGAATTTAGTTCAAAATTACAATAAATAAATTACAAAGTTTATGAGCAAAATTTACGTTACTAATGATAAGCTTATTGTGAAGAGACGTCATCAGAGAGTGGAAGCAAGCATAATTTCACTATTGGTCGCGAAAGTTCTCCTTCAGCTGTTCTTACGGTCGCGACTCGAACTTTTCCATCTTGTCCAGGATGTACCTTAGTAATACGCCCCATTTTCCATCTTGTTGGAGGAAATCTTTCGTCGCGAATGATGACCAAATCCTTAGCTTGAAAATCTCGGGCCGGTTGAATCCACTTGGTACGTCTTTGGAGGATGATTAAGTACTCCCACCTTGCTCCACCTTTGCCAAAAGTATTGTCGTATCTGTGACAGGGATTGCCATCGATTAAGCAAAGTTCCCTTGAAACGCAGCATGTCAGGTTCTGGAAGTGCCTTGAGCGGCTCCCCAATCAGAAGGTGTCCTGGCGTGAGCACCTGTAAATCATCAGTCTCGCTGGGTAATTGACACAACGGGCGAGAGTTTACGCATGCTTCAATATCAGCCAGAAGCGTGATGAATTCTTCGTAGGTAAGCGTGATGTTCAAACAAGCAAGAGCACGGCGCAAGTGGAATTTAACACGTTTTACAGCTGCCTCCCAATAGCCGCCCATGTGAGGAGCAGCAGGTGGGTTAAAGTGCCAAGTAACATGATCGTTCGATAGGTATCTGTGCAGCTGTTCGTCAGCAGATGCTTGAGAAAGTAGAGCCCTAAGTTCTTTCTCTGCTCCAACGAAGTTGGTTCCATTATCGCTGTAAAGTTCCTTGCAGTGTCCCCGTCTTGCTATGAATCTTTTATAAGCGGCGATAAAAGTAGCAGTTGACAAGTCGCTAGATAGTTCTAGATGCATTGCACCTGAAGCCATGCAGATAAATATGGCTATGTAGCCTTTCGTAGCCTTAGCTCCACGTCCCTTGGAATAACGAATTGGAAAAGGACCTGCAAAATCAACTCCGCTGCGTAAAAAAGGGCCTAGCAGGTTCTACTCGAGCCTTAGGCAAATCTCCCATTAACTGAAGATGCTGAGTATGTCTGAAAACGGCAGCATGTAATACAGTCGTGCGCTATTTTTCGAAGAATCCCTCGGGCGCTTAGTACCCAAAAGCGTGTTAGAAGTACAGTTTGCATGAGCTGAGGTCCAGCGTGAAGCGTAATGGAGTGAATTTCCGTACAGACCAGTTTAGTGAGTGTTGATTTAGCTGGTAATAGAATTGGGTATTTGACGTCCGTTCGTAATGGAGCCTGCCGGAGGCGTCCTCCCACTCTGAGCACTCCTTTGCTATCCATAAAAGGCCGGAGTTTGATAAGTTTACTCCTAGTTGAGAGTGGTTTCTTGTCCTGCAAATTGTTGATATCTTCTGAAAAGTGATGAGCTTGAACGCTTCTTACCCAAAATTCGAAAGCATCGTTGAGCTCTGTATGCTTGATGCATCCTTGGCGTATGTTGACATTACTTGCGATTCGGCATTTGCAGTTATATATAAAGCGTAATATAACTGCGGTTATGCGTTTTTAGCTTAGAGAGCGATGAGTACATGTCGAGAAGATCCCATGGCTGCACAGTAATTTGAGTTTGTAGTACTGTCTGGGTGTTGGAGCATATATCCAACTCTGTGTCGTACGATGTATGCTGATGAAATTTCCAGGAAATGTTCTGGTTCGCTAAGCCATGGCGGTCCAGTCCACCATAAAGGATGATATACAAGTTTCTCAGGAAGTATACCACGGTATGCGCAGTCAGCTGGGTTGTCTGTTGAGCTCACATGTCTCCAATGTTCTGGGGGCAGAACCTTTTTAATTTGTGCAACTCGGTTTGCGACGAAAGTCACCCATTTGCTGGGGTGCCCATGAATCCAGGCCAAAGTAACTGTGGAGTCTGTCCAGCCATAAGTGCCCCGAAAATGATTACTGATTGATAAATGCACATGTTTCCAAGAGTTTAGCTAGTAAGCCGGCGGCACACAATTCTAAGCGAGGTAAACTAGTTACATCTAGAGGAGCCACCCTGGTCTTAGCGGTGACTAGCTTCACAGCGATTGATCCGTCAGCGAAAATTGTGCGAGCATAAATTACAGCCGCGTAAGCGGCCTGCGAGGCATCTGCAAAACAATGTAAGTCGGTAACAGCACCAGCTTCCCCCATTCCTAGCCATCTCGGAATTCGAAGATTAGATAGGCAATCCAAATTACGTCTGTAGTGAAGCCATTGTCGTAAAGTGTGGTCAGGAACTTCATCATCCCAATCTAGCTTTGGTCGCCATAGCTGTTGAAACATCATTTTGGCGAGGATTGTGCAAGGCGATAAAAATCCTAGGGGATCGAAAAGTTTAGCAGAATCGGATAATAACGAGCGCTTGGTTACTGGCAACTTGACTTCTGGTAAATGGACAGCGAAACTAAGATAGTCATATGCTGGATTCCACTGGAGGCCTAGAGCCTTTACTGTACCTTCATCAGCCAGTGAATGAGAGGCCTTGGTTTCACGGAGCTCAATTGGTATTGCTTTAAGAACTGCTTCGGAATTAGAAACCCACTTACGTAGCTCGAAACAGCCTCGCTGTAATAGCACACAAATTTGAGAGCGAAGTATGTTGAGATCAGCCTCGTTATTACATCCAGTAAGCAGATCGTCCATGTAAAAGTCAGTGAGTACGACTGCTGCAGCGATTGGAAGATCCTTTCCCTCATCTATAGCCACTTGTTGCAGACATTTGACTGCGAGATGCGGAGCGGAAGCGACGCCATAAGTTACAGTCAGTAACACGTAATCCTTGATAGGATCATCAGAAGATTCACGCCAAACAATTCTCTGGTACTCGCATTGTTCCTTGGCAACATTGATTTGCCGGTACATTTTAGCCACGTCGGCTGTCATTGCGAAGCGGTGGGTGCAAAAACGTAACAATATCGTTGCTAAAGCTGGTTGCAACTGAGGGCCAATCATCTGAGTGTCATTGAGGGAAATTCCACTCGAACTCTTTTTCGATGCATTGAACACTACCCTGAGCTTGGTTGTAGTGCTCGATTCTTTTATAACAGCTCGATGAGGCATGTAATATGATTTCTCAGGAGGCGGATTAGGAGCCGCTTCCTCCATGTGGCCTAAGTCTACGAATTCTTTCATAAATGCCTTGTATTGATCATGTAGACTTTGGTTTCTCTTGAACTGGGCTTCCACACGATGTAAAGCTTTGATAGCACCGTTACGTGAATTTCCAAGTGGTAGTTCTGGTCTGAAAGGTAATTCAACTACATACCTTCCACTGTGAAGTCTACAGTGAGTGTCCGCGAATATCTTCTCACAGGCTTGCTCTTCATCTGTCCGATGTTTGGTCATTGGGATGTCTTCCAGTTCCCAAAATTTGGAAACAGCTTCCGTGAGCTCAGCGTTTGCGTGCAGAGACACTCTAGGGACATTAGATGTCGAAGTATCTACTGTCTGAACTTGACCCAAAAGTACCCAGCCAAAAGCGGAGTTTTGTGCAACTGGTGCTCCGACGGGGCCCTTGACAAGGCCTTCTAATAGAATAGCGCCTAATTCATCTGCTCCTAGCAAGATATCGATAGACGCAGACCTGAAAAACTGTGGATCTGCTAGCTGTAAATGGCTCAAATGAGGCCACAGTATCCTATTGAATCCTGTACTAGGGATCTCATTAGTAATCTTGGATAGGATTAAAGCTTCGATTGTAATTGAGAAGTCGCTTACCAGTGACGATAATAACAATGACACTGATCCTTTGGACTGGCCTGCAGGAGAGGCACCTATGCCTGTGATAGAGATTGCATGAGAATATCGGCTTACCTTAAGACGTTGCACACAGGCCTCCGTAACAAAGGATACATGAGAGCCAGTGTCGAATAGAACACGAGCTGGCTGCTGACATCCAGAGGAGTCCAAAATATTCACGATAGCAGTAGCGAGCAATACTTGTTGACGAATGTTGGCGCAGTTTACAGATAGGGTTCCATCCGTATGCAAGAGCGTGTGATGACGTTGATCACAAATGCGGCACGAGTGTAGGCTGCGGCAAGAGCCAGACTGATGACCATTGCTCAAACAGTTGAGGCATAGGTTCTTAGACCTTACTACATTAGATCTAGCTGTACAAGCTAGGGATTTGAACTGTTGACACGCGTATATAAAATGATCTCCTCCGCAGTATGTACACACGTTTCGTTTAAGGGTCAACGAGCGGCTTCCAGATGTTTGTGCATAATTATGTTGCTTTTCCTTGCTATGAGTTCGCTTTGAACTAATATGGAGGGAGTCCCAAGTGTGTTTAGCTTTTGAGTTCTTAAATGCTTGCGTTCGTGCGGTATGTGACTCTAAGGCTGATAGGAAGCGACATCTTTTCTCTAGGAACTGCGTGAGGTCATCGAACAATGGTACCGTTGAAGTTGTTAGAGACATTTCCCATTGCTTTCGACTTTCAGAATCAAGTTTGTTGACAGTCAAGTGTACTAGCCAATCATCCCATTGATCAGCGGGGCGGTTAAGAGCTTTGAGTGCCCGAAAATGTGTCAGAACAGTGTCTAACAGTGCCTTGATGGCAGTAGCCGACTCATCTTTTACCTTAGGAATAGCGAATAAGGCTGCTAAATGTGAGTCCACAATTACCCTCAGGACATCGTATCGATTCTTCAAATATGACCAGGCTTCATTGAAGTTATCATCTGTAATAGGGAATGACTGAATTACATTAAGTGGCTCACCTTGCAAACTATTGCGTAAATATTGCAACTTTTGACTTCCTGTTAGTGTCTCATTGTTGTGAACTAGTGACACAAATCTGTCATGAAACGATTTCCATTCGTAAGGCACACCATCGAATGTAGGTAGCGTAATAGGCGGCAGTTTAAATGCGGATCGTGGTGCTGCTGCTGCGGAAATGTTCATCGAAGGATGTGTTGTTATTGGTGTTGCTTGTTCACTTAGTTTAAACACTGATAGTAGTCGGTAAAGATTACTTAATGCTCCCCTATACCACTCATCAGCTTGAATAAACTCATCTTCTTGCGTTGATATAGTGGCTTGTCCGCAGGATTCCAGTACTAGATCATGAGCTAGTTGAAAGGCGTTCCATTGATTGTTTAATAGCTTAATGTAAGCTTCAATGCTGCTTTGATCGTGGGTGCCTGCTGCCTGTTTACTTGCAGCTAATGAACGTTTTATAGCGTTTTTTGCTGTGTCACGTTTGCTTACTGCAGACATCGTGGTAGCACAATTTTTACGTAATAAGTACCGAAATATGGGACGTATATATATCCTGGATATGCGGGATATCTTGTTTAAAATTTCAGCGCGATATGAATAAAACCGATTCCGTGGCTGGTTTATCTTTTCTTCTCAATCCAGGCTCGAAGGACCAAAAAATATGTTGCGATGTAATAGCGGTTCAAGATTGAGAATAAAAGTACCAAAAAAGTTCAAAGAATTAACAAAACTTTATTTTAATTTAATAAGCGATGTGACAGTAATATGTATTGTTTTCTCGAAGGCTACTCTTTTAGAAGAAAAATTACGAACAGTGAAGTGAAGTTAGAACTGCATTCTCTAGGCTTACTAGATTTACTCGTTTTGATTGCGATGTATACTTGCGAGTCATTGCGGCTGCAACAAAGACAATTCAAACACTGTTTGTAGGAACATAGATGACTACCAATTGCTGTAGGTAGCGATAATAGTGAAATATTTTTTGTTTTAAGTGAGTTGCAATACATAGAGGTTTAGGGGAAATATACTTATTTTTGTCAATAGTTACATATAGAGCTTATATGTCGTTTATAGGTCAGCATAGGCATATGCGAAGCATAAAAACTCAATAACTATTATCTACTGCGTCCATACAACTATTCTCAGGTTCATGGTCATACAAAAAAAAAAATTGAGCATCACCTGGAAAAACTATAACAATTAGTTTGTCTAAGCTTTACACAATCTTCCACCACTAGACCAATATAAGTAAAAGAAGAAATAGTTAAAGCTGTTACTAAGTGACAACTGTTTGGCGCAGAGTACTCTATTTAGAGACAGCTTTGCCAGTAAAACATAAGGTGTACATCAAAAGCATGAAAGTAAAATATAATTTATATTAAATGACAGTAAAAAAACGTTTCAATTGTTAGGAAAAAAAGGTATTGGTTTTAAAAAAAATCCGACTATGTAATAGCTCGATTCAGTAGACAATAATAAAAAATATATTTCTACATAAAATTTTCCCAAAATTAACAGAATTTACAAGCGCTCTCTACTTTATTGCGACCGTTCGTGCTCTTTACGACGGTACACTGTCTAAAAGATTTGGTACAAATACAATAAATCATTGCTTTAGGAAACCATACAGTAGCAAATAGTTTCACTATAGCTTGTTTAAGGGAGTTGTTCCAAAAGAAATGATATGTGGATTAATTCAAAATATAGACAATCCTACCCTCTTGGAAATAACCGAAGTGTGAAAGATGTGGAAAACTTCTGCTACTGCAACCAAATAATGAAATAATTTTCATTTACTTTGTTCCAAATACTTATATGGTCATCAAAATCATAATACGCTGATTTAAAACCAAGTTGTTTATGCAAAATCCAAATTCGCTTGAGTGACTCAATGTGGAGCAAAAAACTTTACAGACAAGCGAATCAAGGCAGGATCAGTATAGAAATAAAAGCAAGCCAATGGAATTGGAAATGGCAAATTCTCCTCGATGCGATAAATTTAAAATAAAAAGTACAGATTCCACAGAAAAACTGAGAAAAACATTTCAACGAAATTGATTTTAGTCACCAAATAAAATTGGATCCGATGCATAACTACCATTTCTGTTCTTTTCTCTCAAGATGTCAAAGTAACAGGGACTAAGTAGGCACCTAAAGTAAAATATTAAAATAGACAATAGGGTGGTTTTAATCACAGTGTCAAAGTAATGCAGAACATGAAATTTTTCGAAATTTGAAATGTATAAATGCTTCTAACTTAATTATAGTGCTTATAACCTTAAGACCATAAATATATCGCAATTAGACCACTGTGAAGAGTAAGTAAACTTCCCAAAAAAAAAAAATTTAACTTGAAGTAGAATCACCAACTTTTATGAAATTTAATTAGATCAAGATAAATTTAAAGGGAACTATAAATAATTAAAATCACTCAAGATGTGTGTGTACATATATAGCCTCGTATACCTGTAAACTAAAAGTGTGCATGAAAAAACATTCCAAGTCGAGGATAACTAATTGAAAGGAAACAATTAAATCATTTTCAGAACTGCGTTCACTTCTTGACAAATTACAAAAATCAATCTGAAAATGAACAGGAAGCAAATTAATAAAATTTTCTAATTATATCTTCAATGATTTCATCTCTTTCAATGGGACAGACAGAATTCTGTCCAAATCAGGCACGATATATCTTATAATGGTAGCACTAATTAGAGTGGGCATAAAGAAACAGTACATTTGAAATTAATTTGTGTTGCGTAATTAGTAAAAGCTTTGCAACTATTGTAGCTGGATTTCCTTTTGAATTCTGTATGAAATTAGTTAAAGTGTAGTTTGTTAGAAATATTTTATGCGGGCATATAGGAGAGGGCAACATTCTTAATAATAGGTACTACTGGTGCCATGAAATGGTATATGAAAACAGTCCAATATACGATTTTGTTTCCATGGTGAATGTTCAAATATGGTAGAGAAAAAAAGGGTACTTTTCCCGAAATTTTGTTCTTTTAGAATGCTTTTATTTTTCGCTTTTTTAAGGGAATGCCTTTCTTCTTCTTCCTTTCTCCACCAAATTCTTTGAGGATAATGATGGAATGAACACTTGAATACTTGAAGAAGTATTAATTAAGTTAGGTCCGTTTTTGCGTAAATAAAAGATTTGTATATTGTGTATTTTAAAGTGATTCAAGAGTTTTTATTATTTTCGATTAATTGAGAGTTTTTATTATTCGATGGTTTTGGGACATTGCAAGCTCAGGATATGTAAATCCAATAATAAAACTTAAATCTTACTTTGGTAAATAGGTATGATTGGATGTTACAGGGTCGATTTTTTTTTTATTAATGTTAATTTGCTGATTTGAGAGGCCTCGGCGGGCGGTAATTTTTTTTTTTTTTTTGCAATATTAATGGCACCCAACTCTGGGGGAAGGTCGTAGAGAAATGAAGCTTTTTGCGATGGATTTAGAATGTAGAGTAGAGAAAAAAAAGCTGAACAACCTTTACAATTTGAGGCTTTGGGGATATGGGGTCGTACGTACCACCACAAACCATATGGGGTTTGTTCAAAATGCATCATATATGGCATGAAATGAAAGAGAAAGCAGCGGGTAATCGAGTGATCTAGATTGTTTTTTGATCCTTTAAAATTCATAACTGACTTTTCACCGCCAATAACGGATTTTCTTTCACTTGGGTCTTATACAGCCTAGTTCCTATATTTTGTATGTTTTTTTTTCGTTCTTTTTCTCTGAAAGCGTCTGAAAAAAGAAAAAAGTACAAATATTTACTTTTTACATGACAAAAGAAAAGGTACAAATCACCACAAGTAGAAGAGAGTCCCAATTACCTAGGGATAGGCTGTAGTTGTAGAATAAGGAAAGGTTGGAAGGGATAGATGAAGTAGACTGTAGTAATCTAAAAGAACTAAGAAAAAAAAAGTGTAGTAAGGAAAGTATTTGGTGAGTGCTACGTTTAAAGATAGTTTGTAGATAGTTTTGAGTGTTTCTTTTTATGTGAAATAAGTAGATGTTAGGAAAAAGTCTTACGTCGGTGCGCTTAGCACGGTGAGTTGCTTAAAGATTTATTGAGAGATGATTGGCCGGATTACATTAACAACGCCGACGTCGGCGTGGTCTTCGTTTTATGTTAAAAATATTTAGAGACAGTACTGCATGTATGAAATGCATCACATTACTCACGCCGGCGTGGTCGTCGACTCATCTCTAATCCTAAATTTAACGCTGGCGCTCCATTGCTGCCAATATGGCAGATCTAAATTTGGTATGAAAAAACATGAAAAAACGAAATGAATGACATTTGTAATTGTTTGCAAATAAATATGGAGGAAAAATTTATTGATTTCCTGAAAATAAATGATTTTATTTTCAAAAAAAAGCATAGTTACAAAAATATTGATTTGAAGGAAAAGAAGTGTGTGGAATTATCTACCCAAATAAGTGTTCCAAGTAAATTCCAAGGAGAAGAAAGTAAACAAGGGCAAATCCGGAGATGCGTCACATTCCCCAAGGCATCAGTGGAAATTTTACCAACTAATGCGATTTTTGGATGACTATGAATTTTCCAATACAAGGTAGATAATTCATTTAGCACAATTTTTTATTTCATTACATCCAATTCGTTTAATTATAATAATTCTTTTCCTTTTTCTGAAGGACCGCGAGCAACTTCCAAGTAGATGTTGAGCAGCCGACGGAAATGAGACTTGGGGAATGTGCCGATGAAGATCCGTTTCATAGTTTCATCGAGTTCGACGACTCTTCGGGTTTTTCGGACCATCAGGGAAGGACCTCCACCTCAAATTCTGCAAACATTAGTGTGAGTTCTTCCACCAAAAAACGGAAGCCGACAGAGGAGCTTGTTCAAGAGGCTCGCAAAGATATGCAGGAGCTAATGAGAGTGGCCAAAGAAGCGCTCTCTGCAAAATCGAGTGGAAGAAGTGAGGTGCGGTCATTTTTTAACAGCGTGAGCGTGCAAGTTGAACACGCAAATGTTTCATTCGAGAGATTTGCAAATCTGCAAATGCGAGTGTTGACAGCCATCTACGATGAAATAAAAATTCAGTATGAAGAAAATAAAAAAATATATATAACTTAAAATGTTCTTTTATATCAATATTGATTATTAAGAATTTATATAATCTTTTAGGGTTTTAGGCGGCATTGAAGCGCCTGGATAATTTGTGTTGAGGTAGGGGATGCGTCTCTTTTCTCCAAAGTCCCTCCTTAAACACGCCATTTTCAAAATGGTCCAAAAAATTATCCGGACAATATTCTCCATCATGCATCTTCACAAAATTGTGAAAAACCACTACTGCTTTAATGATTTTTTCGACGTTTTCTAGAAAGCAGTTGATTGAATTTAATAAGACTCGCCATCTTGCTGTCATTATACCGAAGGTGTTCCTGATTCTGGCTCTTGCTTTACTAAGAGTCTTATTAAACATTTCCTTGTCTGAATGAAGCAACCGACCTGGATATGGACGCATCAAGTTCCTCCTTAATGGGAACGCTGCATCTCTTACAACATAAGAAGGAAATTTTATATTTGAATTCGGAAAGTCTGCGGTGGGGGGAAATTAATATTTTCATTCAGCACTTGACTCCCAAAGGTACTACCACTAAGAACTCCTCCGTCACTTTGGCTCCCCCATGCTCCGATATCAACTGCCGTGTAACAGTAATTACTGTCACAAGCAGCTAATAATACTATACTACTGTAGCCTTTATAATTGTAGTACATTGAACCAGACCGTGCAGGGCAGTTGATCCGTATATGCTTCCCGTCGATAGCTCCCACACAATTTTGTAGGCCTGTCATTTTTAAAAGTCCTGTGAAATTTTTCTCCATTCGTCCTCATTATGTGGAGCCAGATATATTCCATGGAGTTCTTCCCAAATATCCTCGCAAGTCTCCAAAATTATTTTCCGCACTGTTGATGTACCTAACCGAAAAGCCCAAGAAAGCATTTGCTATAGCCTTGCGATAAATATCTGTGGAGTTAGGAAATCTGTAAGTTATTTTAAAACTATTCGCATTATGCCATTTTATGACTTACACTAAACATACTGCCAAACGACATTCGGATTCAATTGCCCTCTGTGGCGATTCTTTCGTCAATCTTCCCTTTAGCAATGAAGAGAGAATATTAAATTGTTCGACGCCAATACGAACACCCTTCCGAATTTGTTGTTCATCAGGATCATTAATAATCTGGAACACTTTCGAAAAGAATCCTTGATTTTCGCGATTTTCATTCGTGAAAATTTCTCTCGTCCAAATTCTTTTCTTCTTTAAATTTTACCGATAGCACAATAAAGTTCAAATATGCCATACATTTAAGCACACATAAGTAAAGGGAGTTTATTAAAATAGTTATATGGCACAAGATCCATTTGATAAATAATGAAAAATGACAACATTCAGATGTCATGGAAATTTTATGTATGGCGCTGCGCCCGGAGCAGTTGTTCAATCTAACTTGCCCGGCGTTTTCTTAGGCGTTTGTCGACGATGACGACGACCACGCCGGCGTCGGCGTTGTAATGTAATCCAGCCAAATGCGCGGCGGTGTTAGACATGGCGTCATACTCTTATGTTCTCAAGCCCCCAATTACAATAAAAGTTGAACATCGGTGAACTAAACGCGATGATGTTTGGTATTCGGGTTTTCTACAGACGGAGGAAGTGTGAAGCCATCGTTAATGTACTTGAATGGTGCTCTCTGAGTTTTAGTTAATCAAACCTTGAATTTTTTTTTTTCCTTTTCACAGGAGACTGGTTAGAAGGTAAATAAAGGGAAGGTAAATACAAGAAGGAACCAGTGCCCTGTATCCTGAACAATTTATGTTTAATGTTGTGTTCACAAATATAAAATATTCTTTTCATAACGTAAAAATTTTCACCTATTTAACAAACTTTAGTTTAATTTTGTAATGCTTCTAGATATTTACAGTATTTACCTGAAACTTCGACAAGGTTAGTCTATTCCAAAATGATAAGCTTTTTCATCATCTGCAGAGAGATCAATTGTTTGAACTTTCTCAGCAGTACATTAACCGTTGCCTGTTATCAGCACATCGCTCGACTCTATTTATGTCATCGGCTCTATATTGTATTTTCTCTCAAGTCGATGACGTAGTCACTACGCCACATCACAGTTTACATTAAGCTCAGCTCATTATTTTCTGTTAAATATTTATTGTAATCCACAAAATTACGTATGCAATCATTAAAGTGTTTTAATTCTCTAATAAAATACAAATTATAAAATGGCCAACCACACCACCATCTAACTTATCACCTTGAAGTGCATCTGCACCTACAGACACTTACGTACACATATATACACTCTCACATCCATTAGAACTCTGCACATTTTTCATATACTAAAAGGATTTCCATGACTTTCCAGTTCCGCGCAATGACGAATGCTAAATTCGTCCAGTGTTTGACCTACTAACAGCCACATCCTTTTTTAAAGAGACCTTTTTCAGCTGCTTACACTTACCTCTGAAACTATTCATCAGAGTCGAGGCCTAATTAATTATCTAATTACGGGGTTAAATGTAGATGTGACTTTACCCATTCAAAAATCTTTAACAAGCATATTTAAAATGTTTATAACATTTATGTTCTGGAAGACCATTTTCGTGTGATTTCAAATTTTTAGCGGGTATTATGAGACACCAAAGTCTATATACCGCTGCAGGTATGCATGGATCTTTAGACTGTGTTTTGTTTTTCAATATAGCCAGCATAAGCAGGGAAAATTTTTATATGGAAATTGCTGGGTAGCTAGGAACTTTCAAAATAAAAAAAAGAGCACACAATACTGTAGAGAATTCGTAGTCCTTAAAACACATTGCCCGAGTTACAGAATTCCCAGTGGGGAGTAAAAGCACTCTCATCTCTCCAACTTCACAGCTCTTCCATCTCCAAGGAAGGTTTTAATATTTATCTTCAAAAATAAGGTACACGGATTTACCTTTTTTTTGCCAGAAAAGCTGTCGAATAAATTACGGAGGTATTCGGTTACATTGTCAAAGAGAAAATCTTTACTTTTAATGGAATTGAGAGTAACCTCTTCGAGTGAGGCCTAAAGAAGTTAAAGAAAAATTGTCTACCGAAGGAGAATCATTGCCGGGCCGGATTATACCTGATCGGTATTCATAATTTTCATGAAATTGAGGAGCTAGTTTTTACCAGTCACATTCAAGACATTAAGACTCTTAAGATATGTATAAATAGAACCTAATACCAATCTAAAGTCGCATTGTGTAACATTCTGTATATTAATAATTTGTTTAATATCCACAACTATCACATTTGAGTTTTTTACACCAGTTTGCTAACTCCAGCAACATCGTATCTAGGAAAAGGAAATTAACTATATGTCCTAAATATATATCAATATATGATATCTTAAAATCCTGTGGATATTGTTGAGGGTGTTAAAATTCACAAGTATGCGAGTGATATAATAATTCACCGTGCGATAGAGCAATCAGGTTAGTAGAGAAAATCCGTATGAGTTGATTATATAGATGGACTTCTATAGTTGTAAAAATCACAGTATCGAAATAATCTCTCTAGAATATTGAGTAACTCTAATATGAAAAGGTATGAATGCTGCAATTTGCAAAATCTAAAATATATATTTTCTATTCCCAGAGTATAAATTAAGAAGACTAGCTATGGAAAATCGGTTGGATCGTATTGAAAACAATAATCATCTGCAGATGGCGTTAAAGTTTATGAATTTAAGTTAGTCGAAAAACAAAACAGCATTGCACTTAAACACCCTTTCTTTTATTAATTTAAATCGAATTATCATTTAAGCTTTTAACACTAGGATCAAACACTTGAACAAATCTCATCATCAAAACAGTCCACTAAATTCTTGAAACTATGAAACGAAATTTATTATTATTGAAAGAAACAAGTTAAAGATTCTTGACATCAAGTGATAATTTCTTAGCTCTTGCTTGGCTCTCCATTCAAATTACAAAATTCCCGTTCGAACTACTAAAACTGTTCACGGTTCTGTTTTTATGACTACTCATTCCTTAGTCCATCTAACTTCTTCAAAAGAACAGCTGAGATCAAGAGAAGAAAAGTATTATAAAATTTATCTTTTTAAAGAGAAAAAAAATTATCACATCTTGTAATATACGTAGAAGATTACACTCTCACGTCAATATTTATCTATATAAAATATAAGAGTGCACAACCTCATTTATAGGTAAATGTATGCAAGCAATCTGAACTTGTCACTTTAGTCTGTAAGTAGCCTTCTATGAATAAAGACTGGCATTTATAAAATATTCAAGTTGTCTCAATTATTTTGTTAATACATGGCGCAGTCATAGTAATCGCTTATCACGTTATGTAGAATTAAATTAAAATTTGTGCATGGGAAAATCGTCAGAAATCACAAGATTAAAAGCTATACAAAAGGCAAATAGACCACGTGGAAGACCACGGAAATATATTACTACTGTTGTTAATGAGAATATGGATTACATCAAAAGGGTGGACGAGCTAAAATTAGATGGAAATTTAGCAGAAAACTGGCGAGTATTCCAACAAAATTTTCAAATTTTTTCCACTGCAATAGAGTTGGATAAAAAAGAAGAACCGGTGAAAGTAGCTATATTCCTGAATGCTATTGGTCCCGCTGCTATAGAGGTATTCAACACGTTACAGTTATCGGAAGCTGAAAAAAAGAAATACCAATCAGTCACAGAGGCATTTAAAAATTTTTGTGCTCCAAAAAAGAACGAAGTCTATGAAACCTTTGTTTTCTGGAATAGAAACCAAAAAGAAGGCGAAACATTTGATTCATTTTTGATGGATATTAAAAAGCTGGTGCGATCATGTGGTTATACGGAAGCAGAGAATCGAATGATAAGAGATCGCATTGTACTTGGTGTTCGAGATAAAAAACTGCAAGTACGCTTACTGGAAACTGACGGATTAACTACTGATAAAGCTATAGAAATGTCTAGAGCAGATGAGCTAGCACGCATACAGCAGGCAAATCTTCAACGAGGGAGCTCAGCACGAAATATATCATCAGAGGTATTAGCATTAGAGAATGTAAGTAAGGAGTCTTATAGAGGTAAACAATATTCAGTTAATAGCCAAAATAAAAACATAAAAACTAAAAATACTAATCGTAGGCAACATTTTACAAGTAATTTGTCAATTCCTAGGAGCAGCAATAAAATAATTAGCAGTAGGCAAGTAAATAAAATCGACTGCAAATTCTGTGGACAAACTCATAATTATGGCAGCTGTCCAGCGTATAGAAAACAATGTAAAAATTGCGGTAAATATAATCATTTCGCATTGGTCTGCAGAGCAAAAAATGTCAACACTGTTTACAAAGTAAGTGAAAGTGATTCTGATAATTTTGAAAATTTTTATATTGATGCCATAAATTGCGCAAAAGATAAATCTTGGTATTAACCAATCCGTATTGCCAATAAAATTTTGTTAATGAAATTGGATACAGGTGCGGAGGCAAATGTCTTACCAATGAATATATATCAACACATAAGAAATTACGTTCCATTACAAAAAACAAATCTTCGTTTAGTAGCATACGGCGGCAGTAAGTTAGATTCTATTGGGGAAGTTTACTTAGATTGTTGTGCGCGGAACAAAATTAGCACTCAAAAATTTATTATTGTTCGTGGGGATACAACGCCTATATTAGGGTTACAAGGTTGTGTTCAGTTAAAGTTAGTTAAACGATTAAACAATGTTCGCATCACTACTAAAGATAATTTAATTGACACATGGGAAAAGAACTTTGAAGGTGTAGGTTGCTTTTTGAGAAATTACAAAATTGAATTAAAAGCAAATACGGTTCCAGTAATTAAACCTTCACGAAGAATTCCTCTGTCTCTGCATGTTCCCCTCAGAAAAGAATTAGACAAGTTAGAAAAAGAAAAAATTATAGAAAAACTTAATGAGCCAAGTGATTGGGTGTCCAATTTAGTAGTAGTAGAGAAGCAAAATAAAAAACTAAGAATTTGCCTAGACCCACAAGAATTAAACAAATGCATTAAACAGGAAAATCATCCAATACCGTCTTTTGAAGAAATTATGCCAAAATTAGCCAATAAAAAATTCTTCAGTGTTCTAGATCTAAAGGATGGGTTTTTTCAAATAGCACTATCCAGCGAGTCTAGCAAATTATGTAGCTTCAATACGCCCTTCGGATGCTACAAATTCACGAGACTTCCTTTCGGAATAAAAATTGCCCCTGAAGTATTTCAGAAATATAATGAGAAGAATTTTGAAGGTATTGATGGTATAGTTATCTATATAGATGATATCTTAATTGCAACAGAAACAGAAGATCAACATGATGTAATTCTAGAACAAATTATGGAAAGAGCTAGGCTATTAAATATTAAATTTAACAAGGAAAAATTCCAATACAAGGTCAGTAAGGTCAAATTCTTAGGGCACATAATCTCAGAACAAGGTGTAGCTTTTGATAAAGACAGGGTCAAAGCAATTGAAGACATTGGAATACCAAAAACAAAAAAAGATGTTCAGAAATTACTTGGAATGATTAATTATATGCAGAGTAGTATTCCTAATTTAGCAGGAATATCAGCACCCTTGCGTGATCTAATTAAGAAAAATGTTATTTTCCAGTGGCATTCGTTACATTCGAAATGTTTAGAAAAGATAAAGAAATTAATTTCTAATGCACCTGAATTACGACATTTTGACCCCAATTTAAATATTACTATACAAGCTGACAGCAGCAAAGACGGTGTAGGCTGCTGTATCCTACAAGAGGATAAGCCAATTGCTTTTGCATCCAAAAGTCTCACAGACTGTGAACAAAGGTACGCCCAAATTGAAAAAGAAATGCTTTCAATATGTTTCGCATGCCATAAATTCCACAATTGGATATACGGTCGAAAAATTGTCGTTGAAACAGACCATAAGCCCTTGCTTGGGATAATGGCGAAAGACTTTGCAAAAATTACTTCAGCTAAATTGCAGAGAATGAAACTTAAATTAATAAAGTATGATATACAGTTAAAATATCTACCTGGTAACAAGATGCATATTGCAGATTTATTGTCCAGATATTATAGTAATGATACCACAAATGAGACAGTTACAGGATTGAGCGAAGTATGCCATTCGATTAATATAAGTGAAGAGAAACTTACAGTATTTCAAAGAGAAACTAATAAGGATCCAATATTAAGAACTTTAAAAAATACTATTATAGCAGGTTGACCAAAAAATAAAAAAATGCTTCCGGAAAATTTAAAACCTTTTTGGAAATTTAGGAACGATTTACAGGTGGAAACCGAATTAGTATTCCTTAATGAAAAAATTCTAGTACCATTAAGTTTGAGAAACTCTATCCTAGAACTTCTACATAAAACTCATATGGGCATCGAGAGAACTAAGGCTAGAGCAAGAGAGATTCTTTACTGGCCTGGAATTAACACGGATATAGAAGATATAGTATCTAGCTGTAAAACGTGCCAAGCATACCAGAGTTCCTCAAAACGTCAATCCCTGATGCACCATCCAATTCCCCAATCACCATTCATGAAAATAGGCATGGATATATTTGAATACAAGAGTAAAAACTACTTAGCAATCATGGACTACTATACAAAGTATTTAGATATTATAAAATTAAGTGATAAAAGTACAAAAGAGATTATATTAAAATTAAAAGATACATTTTCGGTTCATGGAATACCTAATGAAATCGTAGCTGACAATGTTCCATTTAATAGCTATGAGTTTAGAGACTTTGGTAAAATTTTCGATATTAAAATAACAACAGTTAGTCCAAGGTATCCCCGTTCTAATGGACTGGCTGAAAGAGCAGTCCAGTTAGCAAAAAACATTATGAGAAAAGCTGAAGATACAAATGGAGACTTATGGCTTTATCTCTTAGAATACAGAAATACCCCAATTAAAGATTTAGATCTGTCGCCAAATAAGCTCTTAATAGGTAGAAACACTAGGGCTTTACTACCATCCAAAAACTCGCATTTTAAAATTGCAAGCACTCCAAATATTGAATCCAATTTCAAAATAAAACAAAATCGCAGCGAACGTTACTATAACAGAGGAATACGGAAAGAAGATTCATTTGTGATTGGTGAAAAAATAATGTATAAAGATGGTAATAAATGGAAATTTGCAATTATATTAGAAAAAGCAAATACTCCTCGGTCTTACTGGATAAAAATTGTAGAGAATAACAAGATTATCAGAAGAAACACTTACTTTCTAAAAAAAATTAAACAACTAAATAATGGTTAAGCAATTTGCTAAACATTGATTCAAAAATAATTCTCAGTCGATTTTATTAAAAAAAAAAAAGAAATAGTAATAATTATAATGAACAAATAACTTAGATATGATCATAATAAGAACCATATAAATGGTTACAAAAATGTAATTGCTTTCGAATAGTAAGATAATAATTGATAATTGAAGTTAAAACATACTATGTGAATTACATCTTTTTAGTTTATTAAAAAATGAAATAATGAAATATTGAAATAATAACATACTCGTACACATAGGTGTAGTATGGCTTACACAAGAATAAAATAAAAAATTATATGTATATATATGTAAGAATAACATAATGAATTGTTATGTTGCAAATAATAATAGAAAGGAAGAAAGTAGGAAATATCCTGTATAATAAATTATGGATAGAAAATTGGTTATGTAAAAAAAATGGGGAGATGTAATATACGTAGAAGATTACACTCTCACGTCAATATTTATCTATATAAAATATAAGAGTTTACAACCTCATTTATAGGTAAATGTATGCAAGCAATCTGAACTTGTCACTTTAGTCTGTAAGTAGCCTTCTATGAATAAAGACTGGCATTTATAAAATATTCAAGTTTTCTCAATTATTTTGAGACATTCGTTGACCGACAAGTACAACAGAGAAATTTCATTGCATACCCTCAAAATATACAGTTTCTGCCTAACTATGTCTGATATAATCTAATCGAAAGGAAACACACTTGATAGATGACAGTAATTTCACTTTTACAGCTTTTATTACATGACGACAACCTATCTGTCAGGATCGACTTAATTTAGGCAATCAATTTGCCTTATTCTAGCTTTAACTTTATCATTTTATTGCTGCACTTCGCTTTGTCGAGTCAGTCCACTAAGTGTGCTGTAATTTTCCAAAATCCTTTATTATAAAAAAAGGGAAATAATTTACTCGTCCTAGCTAACAATGTATTTATGTATGGTACATTCATAAATATGTCCATAGCATGATACAAAGGTATGGATGATTCAAGAGGATTTTTTTGTGTTGCTTCGTCATGAGCTGACAATGTCATTTCCAGCGAACTTGTTTTGAGTTTTTCGTATTTTATATACGTTTTTGATATATTAAAATATGTATCAAAACATTAGTTTCTGCGTTTATGTCACTTCCGGAAAAATAATTATATCCTAGTGGGAAGGCAAAGAAATTTCCAAACAAAAATATTTTTTCACTTTGATAAGGACGATTGAAATTGGCACGAACAAATTTGTGCCAATTCTCAGCAAATGAGGCAAGCAACCAATTAACAGATAATTCGGCCATACCTTGTTAATATTTGTATCATGTGTGCATACTTTAGCTGTGTTGTCGTCACTTCATTCGATGATTGCAAAAGAAATGAATTAAAGAAGTCCCGTGATTTATGGAAACTGAAAATAGAAAAGGCTCGAGAATTGATCCCTGCGGAATACTACTCCAAATAAATGAAAAATGTTTTAATGTTTACGGGTAGTAGGTAAGTGATTAACTTTATCGAGAACCTCGGAGAAATCTAGAAAAAATAAAATTTTTATCATATCGCAATACTTAAACACACGAAATCATCCAAGATGCAAAAAGACTTCTCATTAATTTTGCCTATCACACTGTGTGAATAAAATGAACCATTTATGGATTACTTGCACTTTTTTTTATAGTAAGTCCAATAAAAGAGAATTTACATAAATAAAGGTAAAAAAGGATAATCAGATAATAACAGCACAATGAAAGTTTCATTTTCAACAAAGATTAAGCTCCAATTTCCGTGTAAGTCATTTGTGTATACTTTCTATCGACCCCTCAATGATTACCAACTATTTGTAAATGCACAGAGGTCTCTTTCGAAACTCTTTGGCACATGGCATATAACTTGGAGTTAGACCTAAATACATACATACGTATGTACATCTCACACTGTGGAGTATACTGAAATTTTGGGATGCTTACAATTCTTTGAGTTATTTCCGTACTTTCAAAATATACGAACTTTCACATTTCCTTCTAATTTATTACTTCAATTTATTTAGATAAATCCTAATTTACACATTTAATTAAAGTGAAATTCTTTTTATCTTTGTTAATTTTGAAATTGAAAATATATAAGGCATTGTACAAAAAGTTCATAAAATAGATCATCAAAAAAGATGGTATAGAAGAAAAAAAAAATCGAAGGCTTCATTAACTTTTAATCAAATTTTAAAACAAATTCGTGTAGGTATATGGTACCTAAGATTTCGTCTTGAATTACGAATAGAATCGTATTTATCAATCGAAATCGCGGTGAATATTATTTCGGCAGACATTCTAAGACCACTGAAAATGCAAAAAATTCTAACTTTCAGAATTTTATTTCCATTTGAGTCCATAAAAGTTGAAATGTAGTTTTGTCCGGTAAACGCTCTGAGGTTGACTGTAAGGCGTTTTCTTGAAAAAAAACATAAAACAATTTTTTTCCGGGTTTTCACCTATATTTGGAAATAAATCATCGTAGTACAACGACTTTTCCCAAAAATTAAAAAAAAAATCCCTTTTCGAGATTGTCATTTGGATTCTGATAGAAGAAGTGTGACAACCCGCTCATTTTAATTATATTTTATACGCTCCTTCGAGTTCTCTGGAACTACTCCACAACCAAAATTTATTTTCGTTAAAAAAATTATTTCGTTGAGCACTTGCGTTACGTGTTCGAAATATTTGTTTTTAGTAGGCCAAATTGTAAAATTGTTTTTGAAAAAATATTTTCCAAGTCAGTCTGTTTGTTTTTTTTTAATGACAAGGAATCTAGTTAGAGATAAATACGAAAATTTTGTTAACTATAATAATTTTAAAAAGGGAAATAATAATTTTATAGTTCGTTGTAAAAGTGTTTATAAAAAGAAACGCAGAATTTTAATTGAATAAAAACCAGTTTGTTCAAATCCTATATGTGTTCTGTGTTACTCTCTACTAAACCCAAGATACAAGTATATTTGACCAGTGTGGTTAAGATACCCCTACAGAAGCTTGCCTCCATTAAGGCTGTGCTGAATTTCAGTGGTTAGATTTAATGGCCTCCTGATGGACAACTTTCAATGAATGTATTTTTAGTCACCGACATTCGAATATAGTCTATGTAATCTGCTGACTCCGAACTATTTAAAACTTTTTTCGAAGATGGACCTCTGTATAGCTCGGATCTTCTGTACCACTTTTGTCCAAAACTTAGATTTTTCGAAAACCAAAAATAACAATGGCATTTCAGTTATTTTGTTGAAAAAAGAGAAACAATTGATTTTTTAAAAGTGGAATTTTGTGCACAGCGTAGATTCTTAATATATTCTTTTCCTCTATCTTGACTTTTCAAAGTTTAGTTAGAAATAGACGTTTGTACCGCACAGCTTCTCTGTGCCCTCTTTTCCATACTTCGATTTTTCGAAAATCAGTTGACGGTGGACTCCTATGTGCCCTTTTTCCCCAACTTTTACTTGCAAGAAAAATTTTATTTCGGTTTTTCTTTTTCAAATTAACATCAGCGTGGAAGTGATATGAAGCATCTTTACAGTTTTTCAAATCCATATGGATGCTGTTACGTACATATCTATATCGCCCTCCCCATTGCCATATTTATTTACTCTACACACCTCGTTTTAATATACTCTGAATTATTCACTGACTTAAAGATGTTTTTTTTTCTACTAGAATTAAGGCTAAGAAAGTACAAATGAATTTAAACAGGTGCACCCATCCCTCCCCATATAACCTATCATAAAAATTTTATTCAATATAGATATCAAACTATAAAATTTGAGAGAATACCTGGCTACTTTAGATTTAGATCACAAGCTAAATATCCACTAAACTCATTTCTCTCTTATAGATCGAATCGTGTCATTTGCTGTCTTACGGAGGATACCAAACGGTCTTACGGAATCATAATAAGATCCGCAACACGGAACTTCACTTTCCGTAAAGGGAATTTACGATCCAAGTTACGTTTGCGGCGACATCTTTGTTTTTATTGTGTTAAGTTCAATTTGACTTTCTTCCCTCGGTTAATAAAGAAGGCTTCCCCATAAATCACACTTCAGTTATACGATATGAAATATTTGCATTCTGTACGATGCTCACTTGAAAATACTTTCCTGGATAGAGAGCTAGTAGACTACGGTACCAATCGTCAGAAGATCACCAACAATTTAACTCTTCCAGTAGTTTGAAACTCTTGAAGCTATACAATGCATAAATCTGGGAACCTCTTTTTTATTAAAACTTTATTTCTATGATTCCATCATTTGAGTTTTGATGACTTCAAATTTGATATGGACACTTCTAAATGTATGCGGTAAACTTATGACCATCTTATTGGCAGCTTTTTTTATATTCAGTTGTTTATTAGTTGTGACTTAACTTTACTTTGCATTATGTATTTCCTTTGAATCTTCAATAATCATTAGAAAAGATTCAAAGGAAATAATACAAAGTAAAGTTTAGTCACAACTTATAAGCAACTGAATATCAAAAAAGCTGCCAATAAGATTGTCATAAGTTCTTTTTCTAAAAGAGTTTTTACCTATATATAGACAATAGCTCGATATACACTAAGCTGTTTGCGTGCCCGCAATCCTTTGCATTCCCAGTTTCCACATGATTACTCGTATGTGTGTGGACGACATGACACGCCACGATTACCTCCGAGCAATAATGTGTATGGTATCGACAGAGTTACTCTCCTCTTCAAGCACACACATAAGATTTTACCCGCGCGCAATCTCGTCAGTTGGAATTGATTACTTGAAGTAGGTCGTGCTATTTAGATTACAATATGTCAGATCTACGGTGCATTTCCAATGATGTTTTGGTTAATTTTATTGATATATATAGAAAACATTCAGCTTTATGGAAAGTCAAGGCTAATGAGTACAAGAATCGAAATCTCAAAATAGAGGGTATGATGAATTACTTGAGTTTTACAAGCAGTATGATTCTAAAGCTAACCGTTAAAGTATAAAAAAAAATTCAATCATTAAGAGGGTCATTTAGAAAAGAGTTAAATAAAGAAAAAAAATCGAACAGAAGTGGAAATTCAGCGGATGAAGTCTATACCCCATCACTTTGGTATTATGATATGTTATCTTTCACCATTGAACATGAAGAGGCAACTGACAGCTTGGATAACATTACTACTGATCAGGACCGCAGCATATTTTGTTTGGAGGAATCTAATTCGCAGAATGAGAATGAGGATGAAATGGATACTTTATTAGGACAATTGGAACATGAAGAGGTAAGTTCAAATAACTTTTATGAATAAATTTGTACTTATATTTGTTTTATATAGTATATTTAGAAGTTGTAGAATTATGCTCCTTTTGTTCGGGGTGTCTTATTCTAAAATAAATATTTAGAAAACATGTTTATTTTAGGCAAATGAAGGTGCTGTTTGTTCTTTGGACAAAAAAGTAAAAAAATTCAAAAGAAAACGGGAGCAGACAGAACAACAAGAATTCTTGAAGGCTTGTACAACAGCTTTGGGTGCTAAGACTACAAATGGAGAGGACCATATGCTTGTTTCGGCAAATATATAGGCCAAGAAATGAAAACAATTAAATCAGAGGAACAACGACTTTTTGCAGAAGGACTAATCATGCAGACAATGCAAAAAGCAGCTTTAAATAAATTAAGTGAGTCTTCAATAATTGTAGAAAAAGCTGCCAACAAATTCATTTGCGTAACACCGTCACCTTAAAAACCCCAAGATTTCTTTTAACTTTTTAAGTTAGATATGCATTTATAAATTTATGTAATAAAACCCAAATTTTTATCAATATTTTTAAAATACTTTTATATGAATGTTTTAAAAATCCATTATGCTTTACCATTCCTTATCATGTCATCCTGCCATGGTACTTGTCCTTCATTTGCTTTCATGATTACAATTTCTACTTTTTTGCAGTGGTACCAAATTGTAAGAATTCTCTTTTCACCACGCTCCATTCTCGCGAATTTCCCGGGTTCTTGGTTCCTCAGAATCAAAAGTGTGCTGTGTAACATAGTTTGCATTATTTCTTATTAAAAAATTATGCAGTACACATATTGCTGCAACTGCGTACTTAATTTTTTTAACCAAAATGTTCATAGCAGTATGGAAAATTCTGAGCTTAGTTGAAAGTAAGCCAAAAGTGTCTTCAACCACATTGCGTGCTCGTGATAAGCGATAGTTATAAACTCCCTTTTCGTAATTCAAGGTAGCTTGTGCAAATGGCTTCAATAAATTTTTCTGCAAAGGAAATGCTTCATCTCCTATTAAGGTGAAGTTGAGATTTGCTATCGTTTCAACATTTTCCGGGAAGTTTACTGTGCCATCCTCCATTTTATAATTCAATGAGGAAAGTTGAAATATGCCACCATCCGAATTTCTCCCATTTTTACCAACGTCTATGTAAATAAACTCGTAGTTAGCATTTACAAAGGCAAGAAGAACAATACTATAAAAAATTTTATAGTTGTAATATGAGGCTCCACTATTAACAGGTGCTGTGATTCGTATATGTTTCCCATCCAATGCACCCCCACAATTAGGCATATTCCATTGCTCCTGAAATCCTTGAGCTACAGTCTGCCACTCTGCAACTGATTTCGGAAGCTGAATATTACATGAATGTTCTTGTATAAAATAACGAAAATTAATAAAATAAAAGCCTTTAGGTATTCTTCTTTGACACGACATGTTTCTGGAACAATCTTTCCCAAAGCCTGTGGTGAAATTGCTGTAGAGAATTTGAGACACTCATAAGTTCTGCCTGTTGCCAAAAATCTAAGTGTTGCTATAAGTCTTCCTTGTGCTGGAATACTTTGCCTCATAACTGTATCCTGTTTTCCAATAAGTGGTTTGATTTTGGACAGCAAAATTCCAAAGTTTGTTGCGTCCATTCTCAAATAATTGTACAAGTCATGAGGACTACTGTCCAGTAGTTCTCTTAAGAGCCGAATATCACTAAATCGGTGCCTTTATTGTAACCACTTCTTTTGCCACAGACGCCTCTTCTTTTTTTTAATTATATTTTCACTCGCTATATACATGAGGGCACAAATAATTACTGTTTCTTTTTTGTTTGCCATTCCTTATTTAAATAATCTTTACTCAAAACGCTGAAGTTTAATGTCAAATAGGTATAGGAGTGTCGTTTCAAACGTCGAAATTTTTGAGACGACAACACGCCACTCCAGAATGCACAAATTTATATGAAAATGTCAATTTCATGTGAAAGCTCTAAATTATACACTCTTTCCATTGGAAAAGAGTATATCGTGAGTTGCGAACGAGCTTTTTACTACGCGTCACACATTCCCACGAGTTTTCCCGGAGGAAAGATGTACAAGATTGCTCGTACGCAAATCCCATCGTGTATGGCTAGCTAATCTTAGCAATTTTCATCCACCCACGCCCCCACTTTTATGCATTAACTAAAAGTAGAATTTTCGGTTCAATTAAGCGACACATTCCTATTACCGTTAAGTGTGGTTATTTATCATGTATGCATCAACGTCTTACAAGATATGGGAAGAAATATTTTACCTTTAATGTTGACGAGCACTAGATTAACGAAGTGTGCTTTTGCAATGCATCTCCGCCTCCTATAATTCTTTTAAATGGGTTAAGCTTAAGTCTTGGCAGTTACTTCATCTTCGACTATTCTAGCTCATTTTAATGAATTAACTTGATAAAGGCTTGTGGGGTGTATGAGGTGAAATGTTGTTAGCAAATTTATATGTATGTGCAACTACAAGTAAAATGTTATACGAGTAACTATGTGTGTGTGTGCATCATACCAGCTGGAAATGGAAGCGCTCAAAGCCGAATGTAAGAGCGCTCCTTTGAAATCTTGCAGCGCTTCGCCATCGTGTCCTGGTGCATATCGGTTTAATGTAAGTATATCCACAGAGAGATTCTTGAGAAGCACTATTTGAGAGCTGGTTGGGTGACACTCTTAGAGCGCTTTCAGGATAGCATTCTTGGAGCACTTTTAGGGTAGCCGTAGCAATCTTGGAACGATTTCAAAAAATATAGAAGGAATCAAGATAAGGGCTTTATTAATAAATTCAATTTTATTCTGAATGAGCTCCGTTTTATTTTAAATTAAATTAAATTTCAATTAACCGCACACTTCAACTGACTACCTATTACAGAATAAAAGTTCTGCTGTCCTTTCAGGTGCATATGAGTCATCTTTTCACAACAAAAAACGAATAAGGCTAAGCTCAGAGAAGAGATCTGCTTCTGCAAAGATTCCTTTGGCTATAGTAAGAGAGTGCTTCGGAAAAGATTGAAGGTTCTGATGAGCTTTCAGATGCATATGAGTCATCTTTTCACAACAGGAAACGAATAAGCCTAAACTCAGAAAAGAGATCTGCTTCCGCAAAGATTGCTATGGTCATGTTAAGAGAGCGCTTCGGAATATATATTTTCTGGCTATGGTATGGAAGCGCTTCCGTTTACAAGCCCTTGACATATTTCTCGCGGGGTTTTTATACCACAGGTAAGTTTTATAGGTAAGAAATACTTCCCAGGCTATGCAACCGAATCTCTAAGGACTACATATCAGAGCCCCAACATAGTCTTACTATTGTAAAAATTTGCAGTGTTCTTATATAAAGCTAACAAAATTTTGATTTGAATAGCTCCTGCACTGAAAGAATAATCTAAATGCGACGAATATAATTTCAAACAGCCATAAAAACTAGATACCGATAAATACAGTTCTGAAATTTATACGCTATAACATGGTTCATAATTCTCAAACCTATATTTCTTACAACGCTTTTAGATTTCACAACTATGCGTTGACGACAAAATACATAAATTTGTTCCACGGAGAGAAATCGTTTTCCGAAAAAAAGTATGTTCATTTCTTGATATAAGAAATTAGGAAATTGACCCTAATATCCTTGAAATGAGAACAATATTCTTCAATCAAGTAGTGTTTTTCAAAAATGAGTAAAACTTTCTAAAACGTTAATCAGGGTTAAAGCCTGGTTTCCTTACATCAAGCAAACAATTTTATTGATTGTCGTTGCTTGACTTCGAGCAATGTATGCTTAAATTGAACAACAAGAATAAGTTAGAAGAATTCTTTCCTAAAAACAAGAATAATTTACTAACATATAAATATATGGTTTTCTAAAAAAAGTCATTTCAAATTCTTAAATCTAATAAATTGTGAGTGTATCCCAATATCCCTAAAATAAGATAATTATTTCTAATTCTGAGAACAAAATTGCATGAACCAAGAAGTATTTGCTTGAATTAAGTTTTTTCATTAAACTGAAAAGAAGAAATTTTCAAGAAGTATTTACTTAATCGCAGCAGCATTATGTTCCAGGAACTACAGGGAGAGTAACGATATTTACTCGTATTAAGGAAACAAAGAATATTTCACTATTTCATTTGTTTCTTTCAAGTATTTGTTTACTTGAATGAAGAAAACTTGCCTTATGTTAAATCAGATGAGGGTGCGTATTCAGCGTTTTGTAATTTGATTTTCAGTCTTGTTTCAAATGTGGTCAGGAAAGATAGTGCTAAAATTCGCCTACTTACTTCTTTCCTTTAATGATATTAACAAAGAATATAGTTTGGAAAAAGTTATTTCTGATATTACAGAAGAAAAGTATTATGAGTTTTTTAAATTATCATTCCATAATATAAATATTAATAATATTGTAACCTCACATTATTTATAAAGGAACTGCTTATAAGAGAAATTATTATGTTTATAAAAATCTGTAATTATATAAAATATTAGATTGCATTTTGGTAGACAATAAAATATTGCTAATTTTGTCAGAAATGAAAAACTCGAAAATAAATTCTTATTTTATGTGTTATTTTGTTGAAAGAAATTTGGAGAAATATTCTTTGCAAGAGATACACAATTTTTATGAAAAGCCATACATACCTGATGGAAGGAAAATGTATAAATCGAATATTATATGTATAATATATTATAATATAATGTAAGAAATATGTGAACTAAAAAATATTTAATTTGTGTTTTTGAATATTCGAAATAAAGTTTTTGGTCTATGAATTTCATTTGTCATCTTCTGAATATAACATCAAAACAACAACCAAAAATCTTTGTGCTTAGAAAACAATTCTTATTTTAATTTTCGTTCGAAATTAATTTGGATCGAACTTATGCGAAATTTTAGTTGAATTGAAAATGTTAAGGTTGAAAGTTTTTATTATTTAATAAATATCGCCTATTCATTTAACTAGATTTCATTTCGATAAGATACAAGTAAATTTTTCTTAAATATACTAGCATTACGATTTCTACTGCAGTGAGAAAACTTCTCCAGAAAGAAGAAAAGTTCTTCTAACGGCAAGAAAATCGTAGATCTAATAGAAGCCAAATTTAATTAATATATACAGAAACAACTCTAGTATTTGCTTGTACAACGAAATTGATTTGCTACAATCAAGAACTTTACACGAAGTCATCATAATATATACTCAAAATTATCGAATTTGGGATATTTAAAGTAAATATTTTCCTAGAATAACGAAAAGTAGATTACATTTAAGCAATTATATTCTTAGTATATACAACCTTTTCTCATTTTCTGTCTGCAAGTTTACTGCCATTAATCAAAATTTGATATGATTTAGAAAATACATTTACTACTATTAATCTAATTTTTCTATATTCTGTTTGAATAAGAGGAAGCAATTTGTTTTCTTGTACATATGTAGAAAATATCCGCTAAGCTCAAAAACGCACCTAACTTTCCTTGATGCATATGGTACAGAGCTTATTCCCAGTAAATATTTCTCTCAGTGTCGACACAATTTATTTCTTGTCGAAACTATACTGTTAATATCTGCAACTAATTATTCTGTTGGTTGCGACTAATATGCAATTGTGTTTAGCTATAAATATATTTGTAATCAACTTATTTAAAATTAATTGTGTTTAAATTATAGTGACCAATAACTACTTTCATAGACATTCGTCTCTATTGTAGTTGATTCTGTCTTATATTTTAGACAACATACCTTTGTAGGAACTATATTTTTACTTGTCACTTAAATATAATGTAGTTGACTGCATTGAAAATATAGTCATTAGCAACTACTATTATACTCACATTAATCTATATTGTAGTTCATACCGTCTCTTATTTTGGATATTATAATTATAAAATCAGGATCTATGTTAGCAATCATACTGTATTTACCTCGGTTTTTTAATATATATTCCTTTATGGCATATTTTAATTACGAGGTAAATAAAAATATGGCTACTAGAAGTTATTCTACTTGATAAAAGTTTTTCAAAAACTTTGTATTTTTGAAGATAAACGCCCAGTTTGAATCAGATCAAATTATTATCTCCCAAGAAGAGATAAATGGGGAAAAAAAGGGAGTTATAGAATCATTAAATCGACTCCTTACCCACCCTTGCGAGTTGCAAATGAGAATCGACAGCAGTCTTAACAGAATTATGAAATAAAATTAAAGACAATTGATCATTACTGGGCTCAAATCGAACAATACAACACTTCTGTATGGAAGCTAACTGAAGACCCAGCCAAGATAGGTTACATCATCAAGGATTACCACTGATACCACTGCACTTCACACAGCAACCAGCGACATAGTAGCTAAGAAGGCAATCCTAGCTGCCCGCACTAATCAACTCGAATCCACGTATATACTGGTAGCAATAGCTTTAATAGAATTGGTTAACCAAGAAGGAGCTGTAGTACAGTGTCGAGCTATTCTTGATTCCGGGTCGCGACTAAACTTTATGACGGTAAATTTAGCAAAGAAATTGGGTGTCAGACAAGTTACAGAAGGAATGTATATCAGTGGCATCGCAGAGCATACCCAAAGCACACAACACCGTGTAAACGTGCTTTTACGCGCAAGAGTAAACAATTTCTCGATTGGATGCATTTATTTTACACAATATTAATACATATCAGCCAGAAAGCATAATCGATATCAACTCTTGGATAATTCCACATAATATCCAGCTAGGAGATCTAGATTTCAATAAGCCTGGTCTGATTGTTTTTAGTAGGTGCTGAGCTTTATTACGACCTAATGTCCATAGGACAGATCAAACTTGGTCCAAACCTATCGACATTGCAAAACACTGCGTTTGGATGGCTTTTTGCAGTGAAAGTGAAAGAACGGAAGATTTCTTGGAGAAGTTTTGGAGGCTAAAAGAAATTGATTCTTCGGATGAATGCTCAAACTTAACAGTAACAGAACAGAAATGCGTAAACCACTACAATCGGAACGTCAGAAGATCCAGAGAAGGTAAATTCATTGTGAAATTTCCATTTTAAACGTTTCCAAGAAACTAGGAGAATCAAGAGACATCACATTAAAAGATCTTTATCGCTAGAACGAAAATTCAGCAGACTCCCTACAATAATATCGCAGTACGTTGAATTCATGAACGAATACGACAGACTTGGGCATATGAAGGACGTGAGCCGTACAGAGATCGGCAAGCAGCATTATTTCTTACGACATTGTGTGCTACAGAGAGACAATAACACTACCAAATTCAGTGTGGTGTTTGATGCATCGGCAAAGACTTCATCTAATATATCCTTTAATGATATCCTACACAAGGGCCCTATTATCCAAGATGAATCATTTTCAATTGTTAGCCGATTCAGACTACGAAAATTTGTTTTTACGGCTGCCATCGAAAAAATGTATCGGCAAGTTCTACTTGATAAAAACGATCAAAACTACCAGCTCATCTTTTGGAGAGACAATCCTGATAAGTCCTTGAAAACCTTCAGACTTTGCACAGTTACATACGGATAACCTCAACTCCATTTTACAGCAAAATGTCTGCAGTCTTTAGCAGACATGGAGAGAGAACGATTCGCATTGGTCGCAAAAGTTTTGAAAATGAACTTTTACGTCGACATTGTAATAACGGGACCTAACAGCTTATCGGAAACCAAGAACATTCAGCGGCACTTACAGAATTTACTTCAATCATCGGGTTTCAATCTGCGAAAGTGGTGTTCAAGTCATCCAAAAGGTAACATAGCGCCAGAGCTCAACTCTAATGAAGAAACGAAAGACCACATCAAAACGCTTGGCCTGACCTGGCTACCAAAAATGGATGCCTTTGCAATAAAAACAGCCTGACAAAACACCAAACGGATTACCCAGCGTAATATATTGCCTGAGATTGCACACATATTCGATCCTCTAGGCTTCGCGAATCCCGTGACGGTAAAGGCAAAGATGTTCATACCATGGTCACTAAATCTGGACTGGGATGCAGCCATACCCGCTGAGATGCACAAAATCTGGCTTAAGTTTTGACAACGTCTAAAGCAACTGAGCTATATCGACATTCCAAGACATGTTACCTCAACCCGACAGCATTTTTCAGAACAAAATCATGC
This sequence comes from Dioctria rufipes, assembly GCA_963924295.1. Classification (NCBI taxonomy): domain Eukaryota; kingdom Metazoa; phylum Arthropoda; class Insecta; order Diptera; family Asilidae; genus Dioctria; species Dioctria rufipes. The sequence continues at coordinate 252,603 of CAWUPM010000699.1, read as the reverse complement.
GCTCTCCATCGCATCTGAACGAGCCTACGAAGCTGCACTTTACGTCAGATCAACATCACAAGATACGATAGGTGTAGTCAAATTATTATTATGACTTGAGTTATACCGCGCAAAATTGGCTGCTCAATTGACTTACCATGTTGTAAGAGATATGAAACTGAATAGTCAAAAAATTTATAATTGGACAGATTCAAAAATAGTTCTCGCGTGCAGTAATTCAGAGTCTTCTATATTTCACACTTTCCATTCAGATGCAAACGAATACAGAGCAATGGCAAACTATGAAATCCAGTGAAAATCCCACAGAACTCGTATCCCGTGGAATACCCCTAGAGATATTGAAGAACTGCAACATTTTGTTATACGGCCCACCATTTTTACATGGCTCAGACCGGATTAGGCCATCTAACTATTCCAAAGTGGACACTCATGTGGAAAAGAAAAAATCTAAGATTGTGTTAACTGCCTCAAGCGAATACGCACCATTCAGCAGTGCCATCAAGCCCGAAAATTCAATCAAGAGGCTGCAGCGAATAATGGCATACATTCTAAGATTTATTTAAAATGCACAGCCGAAGAGTCAACATAAAAGGAGCGAGTTTTCAGTAAGCATTCAGGAATTAAATGAAGCGCTTGTGATAATCTTAAAAGAGGTATAGAAGGAATGCTTCATGGATAATATCAATCAAATAAAGCCAACTGAAACGTTTAGAAATAGTAATTCCTTAAATAGCGTCAAATTATTCATTGACGAGGAAGGTACGATACGAGTAGCAGGAAGACTAGAACACTCAAATCTATCATATGAGTCAAAATATCCAATATTGCTGCCTTGTGCTCACCCAGTCACCAAGTTACTAATGACAGACATTCATAACAGCAACCTCCACGCTGGCCCACAAGCTTTACTGGCACGTACACGACAAAGATTTTGGCTAATCAGGGTGAAGACTATTGCCTGATCGTATTCGTTGTAACATGGTCAAGCCCAAGCTCATTACTCAGTTAATGGGAAATCGCCCCGCAGTCAGAGTTCAATCGGCTGGACCATTTATGAATTCCGGAGTGCACTTTTGCGGCCCCATTTGGACACACTTCAAATAAGAGCGAAACGCCCTCAAAAATCATATATCGCAGTATTCTGCTATTTCGCTACAAAGGCAACGTATCAAGAAGTGTTGAGCTGATCTGATGACAGAAGGATTTCTCGGGGTACTGAAGCGGTTTATAGCGAGGCGAAGGAATTGTCTGAACTTATATTGTGACAATGCCACAAACTTCGTGGGAGCCAGAAATCATCTGAGTCAGTTTCAGGACATCATACACTCAAATAAATCAAGATTGCTTCAATGTGCCACGAAAAAGGTATTGAGTTCCATTTCAACCCACCACGCTCCCCAAATTTTGGTTGATTATGGGAAGCCGCAGTAGAACCAGCCAAATCCCTATTATGCAAGAGTGTCGCTCCAGCTTCTCTGATATATGAAGAGTTGACTACACATACATGTGAGATCGAAGCGATAATGAAATCAAGGCCAATAACCCCGTTATCATCCAACGCGAATGATCTGATAGCATTAACACTCGGATATTTTCTCGTGGGCGAGCCCTTGACTTCAAGAAATGACCCACAGTAAAGTACAAAATAAGCTGGTCCAGCGAGAAGATGGAAAATGGTTTCGCATATAGGTCCCAAATTCAGGCGTGGATGGTCTAACGAATACCCATGTAAGCTGCAACAGGATCCCCGTAGATTCTTGCAGAATCAAGGCTTTTCAATCGTTTACGGTCTTTTGTATTATTCAAGCTTCCTTGATCCTACCGGCTGCCCCAATTTGTTATGTTTTTATATCTCGTTACGTACCTCTGGACTTGCTGGGTATAATAAATATCTAAAACACTTTTTTGCTTTTTGTTCATTTACTTCATTTACTTTAATACCCGGAATTAAACATAAACTTATTTACTTTAATAGTCGAAATTTAATAGTCGAAACTAGAACATAAACTTATTTATTCTTTTTCAAAATTGGATCACAAACTTTTTATAACTTTTATTTTCTCTTTTGCGCCTAAACTTTCGCTCGCTAACCACTTTTTTCACCGATTAATGCTTATTTTAATTTTTCGAGAACCGAAACCGCCGAGGTAGCCGTGCCAAAAAGTGAAAACCAACTCAACAATTGATCACATTCATCGTGATTAAGAGCCGTTGTTCAGGATAGAAAATGCTAAATTGCATTTTCTTACCCTGACAAATTTTGCTTTTTTAATTCTGGACTTGTTCAAATATGTCCAGAATTATTTGCGTTGAACGATGGCTTCAAAAAATGTAATCTTACACTTTTTAAAACATCCTTTGAAATCGCGGCGCTCATATACATACAATGCATTTATGTGGCGCGCGTTTCTTATCGTGTAAAGCTTTTTTATCGTAATATGTATGTACGTATATATATATATATACATATTGAATTTTTCGCGGCAAATCGTACTGAAGGTACGATTTTCCTTTTGATTTATTTTTTAATTATATTGTTGAAGTAACAAATTTTGCTGAAGGCAAAATTTGTCGTCGCGAAATTTTTAAGTAAATAAATTTGGGTTGTAAACTGAAACTTTTGTTTTTCCCAAGTCGTTTTATGGGAAAAATTTGTATGGTATGTGAGGAAAATTGCTGATGCAATTTTCTTCGCCCATTGAGATAAGCTAACCATGTTTTAAGCATGATTAGCTTATGTGAAAAATTAAGGAATACAATTTTTATTTTCTGCCCATTTTTAGGTTTATACGAAAAATTTTATTTCTTGACCTTTTCGGGTTTTATATGAAAATTATATTACTTTAGGTATATAACAATAATAATAATGAATGATAATAAAACGAGAAAAAAACGCCAAAAATCACGTTTTTTGTATGGGCCCCCTTAATTTTTTAATTTTATTTTTATTATTTGTTGTTATAGCGGTAATAGAAATACGCACTCTGTAAAAATTTCAACTACCTACCTATTACTGTTAATGAGACACATCCAAGATAATAATAAGATTGAGAATAAAACGAGAAAAAAACTGCCGAAAAAACCACCCTCTAATTTTTAAATTTATTTAATTTTTTATATTCGTTGTTATATCGCCAATAGAAATACACAGTCCGTGAAAATTTAAACTATCTACCTATTACTCTTCATGAGATACAACCTGGTGACGGACGGACAAAGAAGTCTTACCAAGATGGTTCCTGTTGTTACACTTTGGGGGTACGGAAATCTAACTATCTATTTACTCGAAAGACATATTTGGCTGTATTTAGGTTCAGTGTTGAGAAGGTCATCCAAATAACTATTGAACTAATCTGTAGAAACTGTATGGATGATAATATTATTAAGGCCTTTATTATATAGAAATATTTTGGAGAAAAATAGAAAAGGGTTATAGGAATCCTCATATAAAAGTTGATTGATAGTATGTGATCAATATATAATAAAAAAAAAAAAAAAAGACAAATATTACAGATCCAATAACAATATTTTGCAGGGCAGTGCGAAAATCGGGCAAAAAGACACCAACGAAATGTCATTCCTCATTCAACTGGTTAAAGTTTCATATATAAAGTTCATTGATCATTTCGGCATTACGGTAATTATAATGGATTTAAGCAAAACTTAGAAAAGAACGCAGCATCACCGCATCACACATGAATGAGAAACACAATCTATCTGTTGACACTTTTGAAAGCTTCTTATATGTACATGTGTATTTTGCAATAAAATGGAGAATCAATTTGGTATTATCAGTTCATATGTCTATACATGCACTATCTATCTACTCACTTATTTCGACGAAAATTACATATGTATGTTTCTGAAAGATATGCCACATGCAACGAAGTTACATGCATTTCAGCTAGATACCAGCGAAAACGAGTGTCTAGCAGCCGCAACAACGTTAGCCAGCCGCCGAGAGAAGAGAACACTACACACTACACACCGATAACTAGCTAACAATTCACGACCATGACAACAGTACCGCCTGTCTACACACACCTTTACTATTCTTCAAGATTTTCCTTCTGCCAATCCAGAGTTTAATTACATCTGGATTAGGTTCAAACTTCACAAGCACATCATATACTTCTGTTTCCTTTATCGCAGCCCAAATATGTCTGATGACGACACGGTATCCGTATTTGACAATATCTCCAACAATATTGATCATTTGCTTTCTCTCTCCCCCTCTTCCGAAATCGTCCTGGCAGGCGATTTTAATGTTCATAATATACCGTGGCTCAGACATTCTTCTACCACAAGTCCTGCGGGCCGTTTCGTTGAACTCTTCTGTGAATCATTTAATTTGCAACAGCTAGTGGATGCACCAACGCGAATTCCTGATGCAGCTGGAGATAAAGCTAATTTACTCGACTTGTTTCTAACATCCCATCCTGACAAATATTCCATTTCAGTCGGTTCCCCTCTTGGAAATTCAGACCATTGTTTAATCACGGCTCAATTTACCACCTCAAACCTGTGCCGCCCAACTGCTCCACCTTCAAGTAGGCTTCTTTGGCACTATAAGAATGCTGATTGGGAAAGTCTCAATAAGTATCTTAAAGAAATTGATTGGTCGGTCTGTTTTGCTGCGAGGGATGTTGATGAATGCACATTACAATTTAGTAACATACTAAATCTTGGCATGCGTGAATACATTCCGTATTCTTACAGCAGGTCTCAACAACAGCATGATCGCTCCTGGTTTAACGATAAGTGCAACCAAGCTATAAAAGCGAAAGAGTCTGCTTTTCGCGCCTATCAATTGCATCCA